>CM051258.1:47133034-47150534 GCA_027921565.1 Artemia sinica
AAAAAAACAGGAATTTTCTCACTTGGAAAAACAGGAATTTTCTCACATTTATGTCTGTTTTCATGGATGGTTATGTGTGTTGGTCGATTTATTTGATGTTTTTCATGGATGGTTATGGATGATTTATGGTTTTTGTCAGTGAGAATTTGAATAACAGGAACTTTCTCACATTTATGTCTGTTTTTATGGTTTTTGTCAGTGAGAATGAAAAAACAGGAACTTTCTCACATTTATGTCTGTTCGTTGTCAGTGAGAATGGACATGCTCGACGCGAATGTTATGAGATTGTTTGGCTAACCTAACCTGAGAACTTGATTTACATAATCGGCTGGGAAATTATTGATTCACGAAGGGGGAATTAAGAAACATTATGGTTTCTTTGATCTTTAGGCGAACCTAACCTGAGAACTTGATTTACATAATCGCTAGGGGAAATTATTGATTCACGAAGGGGGAATTAAGAAACATTATGGTTTCTTTGATCTTTAGGCGAACCTAGCATGAGAACGTGATTTACATAATCGGCGGGGAAATTATTGATTCACGAAGGGGAATTAAGAAACATTATGGTTTCTTTGATCTTTAGGCGAACCTAACCTGAGAACTTGATTTACATAATCGCTAGGGGAAATTATTGATTCACGAAGGGGGAATTAAGAAACATTATGGTTTCTTTGATCTTTAGGCGAACCTAACCTGAGAACTTGATTTACATAATCGCTAGGGGAAATTATTGATTCACGAAGGGGGAATTAAGAAACATTATGGTTTCTTTGATCTTTAGGCGAACCTAACCTGAGAACTTGATTTACATAATCGCTAGGGGAAATTATTGATTCACGAAGGGGGAATTAAGAAACATTATGGTTTCTTTAATCTTTAGGCCTGAGGGATTTATTTATTATTGTTGTTTTGGACAAGTGCATGCTAGGGATGAATGTCAAGGTGTCCTGGAATAGGAAACCGGAAGTACATGCATCCTTCTCAGCCAATCAGCGAGTCGGATACATCCTCCTTCTCAGCCAATCAGAGAGCTGGTTACGAATGGTTTTCCCCCCGTTACATAACAATTCACCCTTGAGATTTCGTATATAACAGGCATGCAATGTGATTAAATTATCAGAAAGTATTGTGACACAATTGAAGCAACAATGAATGTTATTGATGAACTTGAAGCCTTGGCAGCCACAATTAGCAATGTGAGTACATTTTCATTTTTTATTTTCAAAATAAAATTGTTTTCCATGGTTACCCTCCAGTATATTCAGCTAAAACGTAAATATATTCCTTTACCCTCAACCCCCCCCAAACCTAACCACCATACAATCTTTATACTCAATGCAAAACGTGAATATATTCCTTTACCCTCAACCCCCCCCCAAACCTAACCACCATACAATCTTTATACTCAATGCAAAACGTGAATATATTCCTTTACCCTCAAACCCCCCCAAACCTAACCACCATACAATCTTTATACTCAATGCAAAACGTGAATATATTCCTTTACCCTCAAAACCTAACCCCCCCCCACACACTGTTTTTACAAGTATAATTCTCGCAAATAGAAATACCTTTTCGTTAAATTCCATTTTTTATTTTCCTTGGACACCCTCCAGTATATTCAGCTAAAACGTAAATATATTCCTTTACCCACAAACCCCCCCCCCACACACAAACCTAACCACCATACAATCTTTATACTCAATGCAAAACGTAAATATATTCCTTTACCCTCAACCCCCCCCCCACACACAAACCTAACCACCATACAATCTTTATACTCAATGCAAAACGTAAATATATTCTTTTTACCCTCAAAACCTAACCCCCCCCCCCCTCTCTGTTTTACAACCAAATTCTCGCAAATGGAAATAATTATCTTTTCGTTAAATTCCTGTTTTTTATTTTCAAATAAAATTATTTTCATTGGTCACCCTCTGCTATATTTAGGTAAGTACCCCCCCCCCACAAACCTAACCACCGTGCAATCTTTATACTCACTAGGAAACATAAAATATGTTCTTTTTATTACATAAGCCTAACACCCCTCCCACCCCCACTCTGTTTTTACAGGTATAATTCTTGCTAATAGAAATATTTCTCTTTTTTTTCGATAAATTTATTCTTTCTGTAAGCCTATCAAAAAGTGACATTCAACTTCTGTCTATTTCCATAGCTATTAATAAACTGTTTCCATTTAAGCCAACCATCGCCGCTTACTTGACTCAAAAACATTTTTCCGCAATGATTTAAACAGCTGACACCCCACAATTGCACTTCATGCTTGCTAATCCTTAACGTTAGTGACTTAACCAAAAGGTTTCAACGATAAAAAGGATTTGTTTTTCTCTTTCTCAAATTAAAACGGTTTTAAGCAAAAAGAGATTACTGTTTATTAAGCTTGTGGATTCGTAACCTGTATTTGACGGAGAAGCGGTGAAACGGGATTATTTCCAAAAATAATTACCAACAATATATTTAGGACATTGGTGAAAGGGGGGGGGGGGGTTTGACATGCCTCAATTCTATCACCATTATTGTAAAATGAAAACAAAGTGTTTGCATGAAAAGTAAGGTTAGGTTGGGATGTCCATGAATAAGCCTTTTTTTTTAATTAATTGAAATAGCATTTGATTTCTGAGTTTAGTATATTTTTATTTTTTGCTTTACTGAAAATGCTGGCGCAGGGGGACTTTCTTAGTGATAAATTCTTTTCTAAACAAAATTATATGGATGATGATACTAATTTTCCTTCTTTTAAAAAAGGGGCTAATTATTTTGAAACTAATTTTTTCTCTTCTTTTTAAGGCAAATTGTGAAGAATGCCCGTCGCCACCACCCAGTAAGAGAGCAAGGGCTAATAATGCGGGCCCTGCGAAGGCTACTGTCATGCAATATGGTAGCTGGCCGAAGCCTCCTAAACAAGTGATGCCTACCCAAGCCGTATTGGAATGTGACGTTGCTAGCACATCCGCTCTCCTTGGACCTCTAATAGCTGCCCCATCAACGATAGGTCAGGAGGTTACCCTCCAGCATGCTATGTCAGATCCATCCGACATCCAAGTCCAGACGGATTTTGCAAATGTAAGCATTTTTTTCCTGCCTATCATATAGAAATATCTATCAATTTCTTCCAACTTTTTTAGGCCTTTTCTACATGCACCATTTTCGAACACTGCGTAAAAGTATATCTCAGCGGGATATTGAAAGATTTTTTCTCCCCAAAGGAAATATAATGTTCTCCCTTTTGAATCATGTCAAGTGCATGCATTCACCCTTTGCTAAATTAGATTAGTGAAGCCAAAAAAAAATGCTCTACATCCCGCTCATAATAAGTAGCAAAATCCATTGCATTATAAATTGCTTTATTAGCGAATGGTTCACCTTGCCTCTACAAATATTATAAAAAAAACTTTATATCTGAATGAGTTGTGTATAATGAGAGGAGATGGCTATCCTTTTCAAATCATGTTTTTGTTGTTTTTTTTCCCCAGAGCAGATAAAGAGTATTAATATGAAATTTTATTTGGAGGGATTGTTTGAACAATATCAAATTGCCGTCTTCTATGTCATGCGATGTTTTAGACTGTAAATATCTTATACTAATATAAGATATGCCGCGGGTCCGAAAAGCGCTGTGGGAAGCGCTGCGGGCCCTAGAAGCGCTATGGGAAGCGTTGCGGGCCCGAGAAGCTGCTTCAACATTGCTCGATAGAATTAAATGTTGGGAGTTTATATCTTAGTTTGTATAAGTAGGCTATTGTTTGTGTATAGTTTAATCTAAATAAATGGTAGACAAAAAATGGATTTATAGACACTTAATTTTCAGGATCGGATATTTCTAGCAAAAAATATAGTTAATTCTAATTAATGGTACGCAAAATTGGGTTTACAGATATCTAATTTACAGATCTGGTTATCTCGTAATGTCTAAGGACTGCTAAAAATAACTATTTCTAGCAGAAAATATAGTTTATTCTAAACAAATGATACCCACAAATGGATGCGGGCTCGGGGGGGGGGGGGGGGGGGGGGTGGTGTGTGGGTACCGCATCTCTGATCGGCCTAATATATATATATATAATATAATATATATATATATATATATATATATATATATATATTATATATATATATATATATATATATATATATATATATATATATATATATATATATATATATATATATTAATATATATATATATATATATATATATATATATATATATATATATATATAATATAATATATATATATATATACATATATATATCGAGAAGCGCCGCAGGAAGCGCTGCGGGCCCGAGAAGTGCCGCAGGGATGCGCCACGGGCCAGGAAAGCGCCGCAGGATGCGCTGTGGGCCCGAAAAGCGCCGCAAAAAAAAAATTGAACACTGAAAATAAACGAACAAATTGTCGCCTTCTATTTCATATCTTAGATTATCTTAAGTTGGAACTTTCAGTTGAATTAACCAAATGTTATTAAGCAATAATCCAAATTTTAACAGTAGGGATGATTTGAACACTTTGAAAATAAGCTATTTTTTCATTTATAGATTGGACGACCATTGGTCCCCTACTCACCATCGAGTGAAGAAGAGGAGGAAGAGGCAATGGAGTTTCAGGACAATTCAGCCATCAGTGACTGGCACGGTATTATTAATTCCATTGATGTACCATCTAATATTGACGAGTATTTAAATGATTTTTTTAATGTAGAACCTAGCACAGTTGAGCATGCTGACTTGAGCCCGAACACTTTACAAATTTTAGAGGATTTTACAGGGAACCCTCCTCCCACTGATTACCTACTTCAAACAACTGAAGTGGAGCATAGTCCAAATATTGTTGAACAACTTGGGGGAGGGGGTAATATACAAGAGGGGGAGGGGAGTACAACTTTTCCCGATTTTCAATTGACCAACAGAATTTTAAATGCAATACTTGTTTACACTGCGACGTTTGGTGACCCTTTTAATACACTTATGGGGGGAAAATTTGTTTTTGACCCTGTAGAAATTGTACACAACTATGTAGATAAAATTCGTGCACTTCTGGAGAACCAAATTCAATTGTGGGGGAGGGAATCAATTAAGGTTTCTATTGTTTTAAAAGTGTTCTATTTAAATGAGGGGAAAAGTGAAGTTTATTATCATTATGTACATTCAGAGATGCGTTTGGTTTATTCGAATTTAGAAAATTTTGAGGGTGCTTTCATGGATTGGGTAGATCAAATTATTGCGCATCTTGAGAACTTTAACGAAAATGGGAGTGGGTCTCTAGTTCTTTTTGTTGAAAATTTAAGTGTTAATATTTGTAAATTTAAGAAAGATTTTATTTTAAGAGGGGGGCAGGCGGGGATATGAAAGGGATACAGTTTTAAAATATAATCCAGATCTAGTAGGTTGTCGTGGTGTCCAGAAGATCTGTTTTGAAACAGGTCAAATGTGTTTCAGATATGCTTTCCTCATATCAGCATTTCAGCCTCTAGCACGTGACGCTACCAAGCCGAATTTAGACAATTGGGCTGTACATGGGAAGGACGGGTCCGATTTCCCCATTGTAGATTTTTCTTGTTTAGAGGGGAAATACCCAGTAACGCTTCGATCTATTGATATTTTTGAAAGGGCTAATGCCCACTTAAATATCGGCGTTACTGTGGTTCAGTATGAAACTGAATTTGAAGATGGGGTTCGTTTAAAAAAGAAGGGGGTGGTCTTCCCTGTAAGGGGCCCGTCAATTGATTTGGTCAGACACTGGGTTTGGTTGTTATACACTCCACCTAGTGACCCTGTCAATTCAATTGGCCATTTTAATCCGATTACCGACATTAGTAGAGTTCTGGGGGGTGGTAAGCATAGGGGGGAACGTTTCTACTGTCCAACATGCCTGTCACAATTCCGTAGTGATATAAAACTACGGGATCATATGAGGCATTGTATACGGCATGGCTATCAGACAGTGGAAACAGTTTCAGGGGATAGGTCCATTCTACGTTTCAAAAATTTCCAGAACACACTTCTCCAGTGCAACAAAATATCTTTGGACTGTGAAGCTAAGCTGGTGGAGGTGAACGATCCCCAATTTCCAAACCGAGTCAAAGAACATCAAGCTATTGCAGTTTCCTATGCTCACGCGCAAAGAGACAGTTCTAACACCATGCGGTTGTTAGAAATAGTAGAAACATTGGATGAGGGGGACGAGTGCATGGTCAAGGCACTGACTAAACTAATTGGCACGGCTAATGGTGCTATTTCTCGTTTGAGAAATACCCATTATCCAATGGTGTTGTCTGCAGAGGATCGTCTCGCGATTACAAAATCAAAAAATGTGTTGGGTTTGTAAGGGAGAGTTTGTAGAGGGGGATAAGGGGACTAAAGGGAAAAGAGGGGCCGGTGGGAGGGGGAAAGTCAGAGATCATAATCACTTGTGGCAGGAAATATCCTCGGGGGGTAGTAATTTTAGGGGGGTTGCGCATCAATCGTGTAATTTAAATGTTAGCCAGCAGTTTTTTATCCCTGTTTTTATCCACAACTCTAATTATGACTTAAAATTTATTTTACCGGCACTGGCACGTATGCATAGGGAGGGAGGGGGAGTAGATAGTCCATGGGTAAATAGTTCATTTACCTATAACATTATCCCCAAATCGGCCGAGAAGTTGTTGCTTCTCGAACTGAAATGGCAGGCAGTGGATAATGGGCATACGTGCTGGAATAAAATCAGGTTTTTAGATTCCTTTAGTTTTTTCCCAAGGCATTGAGTCAATTGATTCAAGTGCAAAAAAGCGACAATTTTGATAGCTTTCCTTGCTTAAACAGCACTTTCCAGACGGTGAAATGTATGACCTGTTGACCTGCAAAGGTATATACGCATACGACTATTACTGTTCTGGCGCTCGCTTAAGTGAGGTGAAACTACCTCCAATTGAAGCTTTTTACAATTCACTGACCAACAGTGAATGCACAGCCGAGGAGTATGAGTTTGCCAAGAAGGTGTGGTCCAAGGGGGATTGTAAAAATGGATGGGATTATTGTAGACTGTACTTGGCCAGTGACGTTCTAACTCTGTTGGATATAGTCTGTAAGAACACAGACCAAATCTATTCAGAGTTCGGGTTAGATATAGGCTATTATTTTTCCACACCCCATTTAGTGATGGATTTAATTTTAAAAATTAGCAGGGAGGAAATAGGCCTAATCACCGATGTAGATCAACACCTTTTTGTAGAGCGTTCAATGAGGGGAGGGTATGTTTTTCATGGGGACCGCGTCTTATCAACCGATCCGAGCGGACAAAACAGCACCGGTGTAAAGTCAAATGCAGTGTTCTTGGACATGAACTCATTGTACCCCTCGGCAATGTCACACTACTCTTTGCCGTGTGGGAACTATCAATGGCTTGAGAATCCTTGTGAGTTCCCCGACATTACCACCGTCGAGGACAATGGGCCACAAGGATGGTTCTTTGAAGTTGACGGTCACATTCCGCTGGCACTTCACGACTCAGTCAAAGATTTTGTCTTTCCCTGTATCAATCGGCCCGTGAGCAGGGACTCTCTGAGCCCCTACAATCGATCATTGGTTGAGGATATGGGGATGCACTGGACTCCCTCCAAACAGAAACTGATTGCTGATTAGGACCCTAAGGAGAATATCGTTGTTCACCATGTGCTTTTGCACTGGATGGTGAGCAATGGTTTCAAGATCACCAAAATACACAGGGTCCTGCAGTTCAATCAGCGACCATATTTGAAAACGTTTATCGACACCTTTGTCGATAAACGCTCTAGGGCAAACTCAAAGGTGGAGAAGGAAATGTATAAGCTCATTCTAAATTCAGCGTTTGGCAAAATGTGTGAAAGCGTTCGTAATAGATCTCGCTGCAACGTCGTGACTGACCCTCTAGAGCGTGCACGAATTATTGCCGACCCCAATTTTACATCGTTCACGAGCATAGAGACTGGCATGGTTCTTCTACACAGGCGAAAGCGAAATGTGGTACTGAACAAGAATATAGCAGGCGGCAGTTCAGTGCTGGAAATTTCAAAAAAGCTCATGTTGTCGTTCTTTTACAATGTGTGCAAGGTGCAATGGCCACGGGAGGGGGAGGTTCAAGTTTACTATGGTGATACAGATTCTCTGCTGCTAAAGGTAAATGGGACTGAAGATTTATTGGGTGATTTAGAAAAGGGGGAACACATCAGCTCGCGGATGGATTTCACCAACTGGAATCCATCACTCTACCCCGAGTTGGTGAAACGTCAAGCCCCCAACCAACTATTAATGTTAAAATCAGAGACGGGGAGTGATTTGATATCCAGGGGGGTGTTCCCGGGCCCCAAAGTTTATTGCGTTGAAACTCATAGTGGGGATGAAAAGAAGGCGTGTAAAGGGGTGCCTACACATTTTGTAAAGAGCAATTTCAACATGAGCGTGTACAGAGACTGTGTAGAAAGTAGCCTAGTGCCGAGAGCACAAGTGCTTGCAATTCGCTCTCTACAGTATAGAAATTATACTGTGAGAGTGGAAAAGAATGCAATGTCGTGTATATCCGACAAAGTCTATGTGCTCGAGAATGGTGTGAGTGTCCTACCCCACGGCCACTACCGTATTTCAGACCGAGTTGAATGCATAGACTATCGCAATCAACTTGGTCTGGATAAATTAACCTAACCTAATCTGACTAACCAACTAACCACTAACCACCACCACCAACCTGTTCATAAATTAACTAACCCAATCTAACCACCTTAACTCAATCTCATCTAACCTGACAATCTAACCACCTTAACTCAACCTCATCTATCTCAATCTAACCACCACCACCACCACTAACCCAACCACTAACCTAACCTGTAGCAGCCGCAGTGACCGGACAACTATTGTAGTGTTTTTTCCACCGCTGCTCCGGGGGGGAGGGGAGGGGAGGGGTGGGGGGCCTTCCCGCGGCCGCCCAGGGGGGTGGGGGGGGGGTCCCGCCCGCGGCCGGCCGGCCTTCGGCCCCACGGCCCTGGGGGGGGGGATTCCACCTTTAAATTCACTGTAATGTTCAACTGTGCTAGTTCATGTTCCTTTCAAGTGTTTTCTGTTTTTTGTTGTTGTCGTTGTTGTATAGAAAAGTGTTGTTTTTTTTGTACAGAAATGTGTTTAAAGACAATAAGTGCTTTAAAAGATGGACAGAAAAGTGTTGTACAGAAAAGTGTTTTTTTTAAAGACAATAAGTGCTGATGATGGATAAAAGTGTTTTTTTATTGTACATAGAGTGTTATCATTGCCGAGTTCATGTTGAACAAATAGAGTTTTCATGTTGACCATGAAATTTTGTCAACTGTTCTTGTTGAACAAGTGTTATTTTTATCGTTGCAGTTTATGTTGAACAAATATTTGCTTTCATGCAGTGCCGAAATAAATGCTGCCATGAAATATTGTTTTTTTTTGTTGTTGTTCTTGAATAGATAGATCTATGGGGAAAATTATTGCTACTACTTATTCATTGGACACGTATGATTTACAGTTAGTTGTAGTCCGACTGTTGTCAACAGCAATATGTATCAATTTAAAACACCCTTCAGATCGTTTCTGTGTGGTCCCTCAATGTCGGGGAAAACAACAATTTTAGCTAAAATAATTCAAAATTGCGATAAAATATTTTTGAAGAAGCCGAAAAAAATCTACTACTGCTATAGTATTTGGCAGGAGTCCTATGATAAAATAAAAGCTATTGCCACAACAATACCAATACAATTCATACGGGGACTTGATGTTTTCAATAGTATTCAATCGAACTCGTGGTTGATTATTGATGATTTGGCTGAATCCATTGAACAGTTCTCACAGGAAATGCTACAACTGTTCACTGTTCGCTCCCACCATGAACACATTTCCATAACCCTAGTTCTACACAATCTGTTTCATCAGAGCAAATGTATGCGAACCCTTGCTTTGAATTGCACCGTCTATATTATCTATCGAGTTGTTCGTGATTCTAGCTCACTCATAACTCTCAATAGGCAGATATACCCCGGCGCCCCTAAATTTCTGTTGTCAGCGTACACTCAGGCGACTAGCAAGCCCTACGGTTACATTTTGCTGGATCTTAATCAGAGCACGCCCGAGGATCTACGTGTAGTCACCGACATTTTCAACAATGAAATTACAGTATATCTTCCGGTGAACAGTAGAAAAGGCTATTAGTTGCCATTATGACACTGAAGAAACTACACGAACAACGGCATTTATTTTCCGTTTTAAGCACTTCAAAACCCTTGCTTAGGAAGGCTATACTCAAACATGGGGTTGACAATGATTTCATTAATCTAATATCTGAACTTTGTTTAAATTTAACTGAGGGCAATGTTCAACTGCCAGAAGGTGTTAGACAACAGACAAAGCAACATCGTTCCACTGTACGCGCCTTGGCTTGTAAAAACAAGGGGAAAAAATTTAAAAGAAAACGACTCCTTCAAGCAGGCGGTAGCTTTTTCACACTTTTACTGCCAATAATTGCAGGACTTGTAGACAGTTTTCTCTAGAGAATGGCAAAACCCTATAAATTGACACCATTTGAACTTGTCCTCTCGCCCGTAGAACATTTTGAAGACAATCTAAGCAAATTCATTAACGATGAGAATATTGCCGATGACAAAAAACTGATTTTACTTCAAGATGCATTGCGACGTGTGGACAAACATAAACCTTATCGTGAGAGACCCACCGTCGCCGCCGCCGCCGCCGCCACTGATCCCTCTAAACTGGAAACATCTCCTCAAGATTCTGCACAATCAAAGGAGAAGGAATTTAATTCAATTGTATCAAAAATTGGAAACCTATTGCCACTGACCTATCGAGAACAGAGTAAAAGAGTATTATCTTATCTCATGTTGGAAACTGCTGATGAACATCAAGTTCAAGTCGATAGCACAGGGAAACGAATTATAATTCAGGGAAAAAGTTATAATCTAGTTGCTTTAATTTGTGATATGGTGACGAATCGTAAAGGACTTTTATCCTTTGACAATAATCTATACACCTTTCTGTGTGTATCAAACTTTCCCAAAAGTCTTATTGGCAATAAGCAAATTCTAAAGAAACTAAGAGAATATAGTCCTCCTCCAACACCAACATCATTTAAAAAAGAAGAAGAAGATTCAGTATTTGAAAATACTATCGGCGCCACTGATTTTACAACACCTGTGGCTGCTAGTCAAAAGCGAAGACGAATTGATTCACCCTCCAGTGTGCAAAAGGGGAGTGGACATTACACTACATGTTTACGCTCAAAATGGATGAAGCTCTGAAAGGTGTCTATGAAAATATTGGTGAAGCGGGAAGTTTAAGTTCTCCCAAAACGCTTTCTAAAGCTGTCTCCGGCACCACCACCACCACATTGAGAAAAGCAAAAGAGTATCTAGAGAATGAACCGAGTTACACACTGCATCGGAATCACAGGCTTCGCAGCAAACAATATCGACAAACTAAAGCCTTTTTCCCTCTGCATATAATGCAAACGGATCTTTTAACTTTAGACGCAATTCAACAGCGTCACAATGCGCCCTACAAATATATTCTGGTGGCAATCAGTGTCTTTAGTCGCTATGCCTATGCCATTCCACTGCGATCAAAGAGAGGTGTTGAAGTTGCTCGGGCCATTGAAAGTATTCTAGAACAGGATTCATATAGAAAAATTCAATCGGATCGTGGCAGTGAATTTGTTAATCCCCATGTGCAAAAGGTTCTTTTGAAATATAATACAACACTTTATCATAGTCACAGCCCGATAAAGGCTGCATTGGCTGAACGATTAATAAGAACGATTCGTCTATTAATTTCAAGATATTGTACCCTGAAAAATACATCGGCTTTTATTCATGATTTAGATAAAATCATGCAGATATACAACCATCGACCCCATCGATCTCTGTCCAACTCAAGCCCTCGGGATGTTCACTACAATGAAAATACATTTGATGCTTTTCTAAAGCAATACTCCAATGGTGAAAAAGAGAAAAAAATGTGAAGAAGAAATTCAATTAATAATTATTATTATGTTGGTGATACTGTTCGAATTAATAGAACCAGCAATATTTTTGAAAAAGGGAATTATTTATGGAGCACTGAACTTTTTAAAGTGTCCAAAATCCTGGACACCGAGCCCACGACATATCGACTGCGAGACACCAAAGATGACGAGATTCTCGGCGGTTTTTATGAATATGAACTGCAAAAAGTTAGAAACACTAGTGAAATTTATCAAATTGAAAAGACATTAAAGAGTCGTACACATCATGGCAAGAGACAGTTGTTTGTTCGCTGGCTAGGATACAACTCAGATTTTGATTCTTGGGTCAGTGCTGAAGATATTAACAATGCCCAATGATTTCTATGTGACTTTCATGTCCAATGTTTCCGATCCTCTCTACAATGACTTGAATAGAACAAGTGATTTTTGGACGAAACTCTCCCCCACCATCAAATTCGACGACAATAGAAAGTATGAAGTGGCTCTTGTCGACTGTATTCTCAAAAATACCTACGACATCCTGAGAAAAGATCGTAAATATGATATAAAAATTAGACCCAATGATTGGCCGCCTCCACCATCCTCAAGTGATCAAGAACAAATTCAAAAAATCAATTGGATGAATTATCCATACATTGAATTCCCCTACGAGGAACTCACCTGTATGAATGATTTATGTCGTTCTATTAATAAAAGAATTTCCGCTCGTAAAAAGGGAGCTTTTCATTTCAACTATTCAAAGGAGGAGGGCAAGATCTACATTAGTTCACCTATTGCCAGTGAAAAGGTTATTCTCAACGATAATCTAAAGGATGTTCTTGGCTTTAAGCTCAATATAATCAATGGTAAAAGTGCCGGAAACACTAATTTCATTTTTGCTGACTACCCGCCTGCCTTCACCACAGACACTTGTATATTTCTCTACGCTTCATTTGTGGAAACATCTCGGGTTGGTAATTCAAATGTTCCCCTCCTACGAGCTCTTGAACGAAAAACCAATCAAGAACATATTCACCACTACAGTATAAAGCATCTTCAGTATATTCCCGTAAACACTTCCTATTTGGAACTCTGTCAGTTAACACTAAGAACCGAATTGGGTGATCCCATAGCAATTTCAAAAGGTTTGGCTGTGATTACATGCCATTTTCGACCCATCGTTCAAAAGCAAGATGTCTAATAAAAAAGTGGTATTCACTTGTCCTGATATTGACTGCTATGTTAATACTCTTGGCCCAAGACAACAGGGCAATGGAATGGACTACTACAAAGGTCGCTGGTCAATGTCTGGCTACGGTCTTGGCAGTTGATTTGCTAAGCTGTTTCGCTCTTCACTACCACTGGCTAGAAAATATCTTGTACCGGCTGCGACAGATTTTGCATCCTCTACACTATACGATTGGGGCTCTGGCAAGGATTTTAAAAAAAGTGCTTCGGAAAATCTTAGGTCCAGTGCGCAAACCCTTGGCGAGAGATTAAAACAAAATGGTAAAGGCTTAAAAAGGTCAAGAAACAATGCATCACTCATCAGTCTCCACTCAGGTCGGAAACGAAAGACATCATCCCTCTTGTCAAAGAAAAGAAGGAAAAAGCCGACACGTGCTGTAAACAGAAGAAGAAGTCCCAGGAAGAAAATTGTTAGATCGAAACTAGATTTCTTCTCCTAAAATGTCCTACCTACCGCATAAGGATTCTCAACCTTCAATCACCGCCTCATTGAATCTATTCAATGCTGAAAATGTTGATGTGAGTGTCAAGCATGGATACTATGAACAATTTTATCCACAACAACCCCTCTCCGATAATATCCACTTTAAAATTTATTCCAATGAAGACTACTTTATGGACATGTCTTCAACATTTATAGATTTGCAAATGAAAGTCCGGAAATCCGATAATACAATGCCAATTCGGGCCGATGGAATATCCTATGAAAATTGTATATTACATAGTTTATTTCGTCAAATTAGTGTCTACATCAATGGCACGCTGGTGAGCACAAGCAACAATCTCTCAAATTATACAAGCTATATGCAATTCATGCTGATGACACCCAAGTCACACAAGGAATTGAGAGGCACCTCCAATGGATATGAATATATTACTAATACTGATAGTACAGATGCACTTAAAAATGCTACAACTAGTGAATTACATCTAGTTGGAAAAATATATCATGAAATATTTAATATACCCCAATGGCTGCCACCCAATGTTAAAGTGGATATAAAACTAACGCTTGCACCCTCCAATTTCATATTGAGAAAAGAACTTGCTGCCAATCCTGATGTAAGTCTCTCCCTCACCTCGGCAATACTTCATGTACGCAAACAACAGGTCATGAGTTCTGTTGCTTTGGCAGTGGAAAAACTGAGAGCCAATGGAAATAATATTAAACTACTTGTTCCTCATACAATCACCAATCAACGTCATATTGCAATGGGCTCACGCACCTTCACCGATTCATCCTTTATCAATGGTGAAATTCCGTCAAATTAGCGCTTTTGCTGAAAACACAAAACCAAATAGGATTTTTGGTTCAATAAAAGTAAACCATTTAATGATTCTTTAGATGAGAATGAGAATTAGAGCGTGTGAAAAATGAAAATGAACAGCAAAGACACGTGCGGTTAGAAGATTTACGAAGACGAGAATTAGAGCTTACGAAAAATTAAAATGAACAGCAAATACACGCGCGGGTAGAAGATAGACGAAAACCAGAATTAGAGCGTATGAAAAATGAAAATGAACAGCAGAGACGCGCGCGGCTAGAAGATAAAATAAAACGAGAATTAGAGCGTATGAAAAATGAAAATGAACAGCAAAGAGACACGCGGTTGGAAGATAAACGAAAACAAGAATTAGAGCGTATGAAAAATGAAAATGAACAGCAAAGAGACACGCGGTTAGAAGATAAACGAAAATGAGAATTAGAGCGTATCAAAAATGAAAAAGAGGAGCACAGATACACGCGGTTAGAAGAACAGTGGCGTCGTAATCTTCGTTACCAACAACGTATGGCACAAAACCAAGTACATACGTACAAAGATACCATAAAATCAGTAAATGGAACATATAAACTTTGGCACCCTTTAACGTTGCTTGTATTCACTGTGGAGCCCTCCATTTTCTGGAGGAAAGAGTAGGAAACAAAGATAATTCGCTTGGAGATTGCTGCTTGCATGGTCGAATTGCAATGACACCACCTCAATTTCCAAATGAATTGGTTTGCCTTTTTTAAGACGTCACTTGCTCTCTGAAGAGTTTCATAAATGTATTCGGAACTTGAACCCGGGTTTTGCTCTAGCTTCGTTCAACGCAAGCGATGATCAAACAATAAATAGTCGGAATATATTTACTTTTAAAGTAGCTGGACAAATTTATCACAAAATCAACTTAGCGGTAAGTCCGTCACAAACTACTGAAGGTGAAATTGAGCCACCTTCATATGGCCAAATGCACTTGTTAGACCCCAATAAAGCTGTTGAGAAACGCCCCGCACATCCTTTGAACTATGTGATCTCTCACAATCTAATGAATCTCTTGGAAGAAATATTGAGAGATTCAAACGAGTATCCCAAAGGTTACATAAAAATGTGAGAAGTGGAGGATAATTCAAATCAGCTTTCTGCTTCATTGGGACAAAAGCCTCCAAACGTGCAGCTCGTTTTTACTTTGTCCGATGGTGTCGATTATAGACGGTTTAACCCTCCCGCATATAAGATAGTATGTGATGTGCTTACTTTTAATGCTGACCATAGTTTTCAACCAAATGAAATGGTTGTAAAACAACTTGGCAAAAATCTTGTGATTTAAAAAAAATACCAACCTTTACCCACCCAATATCCAGCTGGAAGTTCAGAATGATCAAGGGGTTTGCTACTTCAAACACCTTATGTAAGTCTTCCACATATAACACGGCTTGAATCTGCAAAAAATCGTATCGCTTTTCGACCTGAACATGCGAAAAGCCTTTCTGTGCAAGCTGTAACACCCGATCTGCGTAGGATTGGTTTTAATGCTTTGCATTTTGGTGGAAGACTTTTCCAACAGCACCTCGTTGATACCACTATTCGTGTTGAGCATGATCGTGTTGATTGGATAAAGTTTAGCCAGAAGACTATGATGGGTGAAAACTACGTAGCTGTTACACGACTTCTTAAAGACTTAACCTCGGAAAAAGATGCATTCGTTGGTGAAAAAGTTATACTACCGTCATCATTCGTCGGATCAACATGCTACTTTGCCGAACATTTTAAAGACGCCTGGTCTATTGTTCGTCGCCTTGGACCCCAGATTTCTTTATAACTGTGGCTTGCAATCCTGATTGGCCTGAATTTAAAGAAGCAGCAAGTATTAACCTTGAAGATATCTGTATTATAGAACAGTCTCCTCAAGGTCGTCCCGATCTCATTACTCGAATTGCTAAACTGAAATTTGACGATATAATCAATGATATTGATAAGTGTCAGATATTTGGAAAGATGGCAGCATATTTGTATACGACTGAATTTCAAAAACGTGTACTACCATATATGCATTTGCTATTGATCATGAGTCCTCAGGATCGAATCCACAATCCAGTTGAAATTGATGATCTTATTTCAGCTGAAACTCCAAATTCCAATTATCCATTATTTAGAGAATTAGTCTTAAAGTGGATGATCCATAATCCCTGCGGGAATTTAAATCCAAATGTGAGTTGTATGATTAATAAAAAAGGAAGATTCTAGTGCCGCTTCGGTTTTCCAAAGCAGTACAATGCAGTCACATCTCTAGCAAATGCTGAAAAACCAAAGTATCGACGTCGTTATGATCCCAAACTAGACGAAATGAATAGTGAAGAATTTTGACATGACCGTGCTGTTTATCGATAAGATTCTAATAATTGCCGAATTACTCGTGATAATCGTCAAGTCGGCACATATAATCCACATATGCTTAAAAAGTACCAATGTCACATAAATGTCAAATATGTTAGAAATATAGGTCCGGTAAAGTATCTATATAAATACATCTACAAGGGACATGATTGTGTTTCAATAAAGATTGTCGAAAATAAACGGTGCATGGTTTACATTGAAGCAGAGACCTATTTAGAAGGACACTGCGTTACACCAACTGAATCATGCACGCGACTATTTAGTTACGAAATCCAGAAAAAGATCAATGACGTTTGACGTTTAAATGTTCATTTGCCAGGACGTTATCTAATCCAAAATATCAGCCAAGCCCAAGAAGATTTAGTAGATATTGGACAACAAGGCTTAATTCTGGAATTGTATTTTCGACACAACAAGACAAATGAAAAAGAATGAATTTCTCTATTATTGGGAAATGCCTGAGCACTATAAATGGAATGGCAATACCAGTACATGGGAAAAAAGAATCCATCGATTACGTGTCATTGGACGAATTCACAACGTAAATTTTGCAGCTTTTCCCGAGTTTCCTATTACGAGTTTCCTACAACT
>CM051258.1:47160534-47448034 GCA_027921565.1 Artemia sinica
TAAATAATAAAAAAAATTTGGTATAAAAGGGAAATGTCTTTCCCTTTTATACCAATTTATCACAAAAATTAAGAAGAGAATTAAAAAAACATAATATAAATACAGCATTTAAATCAGGACATAATATAAGCTCGTTGTTAAATAAAGGGAAAGACAAGGTACCGAGAAATTTGCAAAAGGGAGTATACAAAATTCCATGTTCTTGTGGTAAATTTTATGTGGGAAGAACGCAACAAACTTTAGAAAATAGGCTACAACAACACAAGAATGCAATAGATTGCGCTCTAAAACAAAACAAAACACCAGAAACGTTTGAGTCAGCTGTTGCAGAACATCTTTATAATTTTCCTCATCACAGTATTTTATTTGATCAAACAAAAATAGTAGATACGTCTGTAGGACTTTTACAAAGCTTCAGGGAAATTATAGAAATAAAAAAGATAATATATGGGGGTACTAGTATAAATAGAGATGAAGGGGAATTTGGGATCAATTCAATTTATAATAGTTTAATTAAAATGCAGGCAAGATATTCAACCAGTACTGATTTTAATAATATTTCTGAAACGAAAGATGACCTTGCGAACAAAGGTCAGAATGGGTTAAATGATGAGAAAAGTAAACGAACTGCAGCTAAGCTTGCAACCAAACGAATCCATTCAATTTATAATTCATAAATTGGTTGATGAACTTGTGAAATTTAATTAGGGGTTATGGGCCGGGGGTTAGTTGACCTTTTATTGTTTTGGTCTAAGTATAAATATATTCTTCATTTTTGATAGATTTCCATTTATATACTGGGAGGAGGCGAGTTGAATCATTATAGACATTCAGTGCATGGAAGTGTTTATTTAATATATTTCCATTTATACACTGGGAGGAGGCGAGTTGAATCATTATAGACATTCAGTGCATGGAAGTGTTTATTTAATATGTGAGTTTTGTTTCTTATTTATTTATATTTTTTCTTTTGTTTTTTTTTCTTTCTCTTTATGTGTTTAGTATTGTGATGTAAGTTAAGTTTTTTGTTTTTTTTATTTATTTATTTTATTTTATTTTTTTTCCGTTGAGAAAGGCTCCCGGATGTGGGGCCGAAATATTCGGAGCTTTTGTGCATAATTATTTGTTTTGTATTTCACTGCTTTATAGAAAATTAAAACCCGTTTTTTCTTGTTTAAAAATTTTTTTTTTTTTGTTTTAACTGGGTTATTCCATCTATATGCATACCTGTAGACGGGAGGACAAGAAAGGGGAATAAGAGAAGCATCGCGATGGGTAAGATTCCTCCCTTTTTTCTCTAGCCTTTTCTCTAAAAAAAGAAAAGGCTAAGACATGTGATAAAACGCCATAAAGGTGTAGCAAACTTAAGGTAGGTGATGATATCGTGTTATCTGAGTGCATAAGTATAAGAAGTATATACGATAAGAAGTATAATATAAGCATAACATAAGTATAACAGAGAAGTATAATATAATATAAAGAAGTATAATATAAGTATAACATAAGTATAGGGTACGATAAGAAGCTCTTTTGTTTCCCTTTTTGTTTTTATTTATAACTTCATATTTTGACTTCATATACCGAGCATGTATGGTTTGACAAAACACCTCTTTTGTTACTGTTTTCACCATTCCCATAATTGACTTGTATTTTAACTTTTACTCTGTAAATGTGAATCGGTCTGCTCCTTGGAGGGAGGAAGGAGGATCCCATCCCCATGTGTGCAGATATTGTCGTAAATGCTCTAGAATGTGAAAAAGTCAATTATTATGAAATTGTATTACCCATGTGCAAAATAATCCAATTGGGGCTAGTTTCTAAATTTAATACTGAAGATGACAACACCAAAAAAGTATAATAAATATTTAATTAAAATAATCTTTTAAAATCTTCTATTCTTGCATTGTATTGCGACTAATAAGTTTATAATTCTTCGCTTTATATTTCCGTTGTATTTCTCTGCTCTAATGTGCCCCTTTTATTTCAGGGATCTGTAAGAATGTACGATCTGGAAACAGTATTTTCTCGCTATGAAAACGTTCTTCAGAGACTTATTTATAACTACTGGGACCGATCCTCTATTAACAACCCCTCTTGGGCTCTTCCTTTCAGATCTCCCGTCATATTTTTGCGTCCCATCTATTACCTCCTTAACGAGCTAAAGGACGTTGATAAAATTATATCACCAGACTCTGATATGATTTTTATGGCTGATATTCACCAACTGTATTCAGAATTTTCGAAATGAACGAAACTCAGATGATAGGTATGGGCCCTGAATTTGTATATTGTGACCAAGTGTTTACAATTTACAATAGTCAGCATCCTAACAATGAAGTTATGAAGAAAAATCACGTGGTAAGTCCTCAAGCTTTATAAGTTTTTTTTTTTTTAAACTTTCTATCGTAAACAAATACTTCTTATAATAACATTAAACCATTATTTCTCAAAAAACGGGTAAAGACTGACGATAATACTTCCAACAAACAAATATTAGCCCGAAGAGTGTTGCCCTCAACCCCCCCCCTCCCACTCATAACTTTTGTTGAGTTGCGAACGTTTTACAGAGAAAAATGTTTTATATATTTTAGTTAAAAACCTGAGAGAGATTTAGATTTTTTACTGATTCAATTTTTATTGTTATCAATTGGTTACCTGTTGTATTAAAGTACCAAGGACAGTAAATATGAAATTTGAAACTGGTTAAGTGAAAACTTTTACTTAACAAATTTAAATTGGTTAATTGGTTAAAAATATTTAATTTTAAGCAACTGGTTGAGTGAACTGGTTAAGGGAAAACTTTCATTTACCAATTTTAAATTGGCTAATTGGTTAAAAACTTTTATTTTTAAGCAATTGGTTAAGTGGAAACTTTCACTTAACCAATTTAAATTGGCTATTTTTTTTTAATTTTAACCAATTCGTTACGTGAATTGGTTAAGTGAAAACTTTCACTTAACCAATTTAAATTGGTTAATTGGTTAAAATTTTTAATTTTAACCCATTGGTTAAGTGAAAACTTTCACCTAACCAATTTAAATTAGTTATTTGGTTAAAAATCTTAATTTTAACCAATTGGTTAAGTTAATTGGTTAGTGAAAACTTTCACTTAACCAATTTAAATTGGTTAATTGGCTAAAAATTTAATTTAGCTCACTTTCCTCTGTAAAATTCCCTGAAAGTGTCACTAAAATACCCTTAGCTTCAGTAGTACTAGTATTAGTCGTCACAGTAGTAATTTTAGCAGTAGCAATCGCAGCAGTAGTAGTAGTTTTAGCAGTAGTTCTAGTAGCAGTAGCAGTTTTAATTGTTGTAGTAGTATGCACGTTTTGCATTTTGCCTAGTTCAACACCCCCCTCAACATATCTTGAAAGTTTCAACTTAATACCTAGAACAATGGTTTCCAAACTTACTTAGACACTGTACCCCTTTTTACCCACAAAACATTTTAGGTACCCATTCTCAGTCACCGGTACTAGGTAAACTATAGCTAACGTATAAATAAAATTGCCAGTTCTACACTGTAAAAAAAATTGTTTGAAATTCAACCAAAATTGTTTGTAATGCTTATCAACAGCAAAATTGGAATTCAACAGATCCAATTTGTTAAGCAACAAAAATGTTGGATTCCCATACCAGAATTGAATTTCCAACTTGCTGAACAAAAAACTAGATGGATTTTCTAACAGCAGCCAGAAATGGTCCTCAATAACAAATTTCCAATGTAAGCCCGAACCAGTCCTTCTCCTGCTCAGAGCAGGGCTGCCACCCGGTGAAAAAAATTACTAGCAAGAAGAAGATCACTAGAAATAGTGACAAATCACTAGGGGTGGCAACTCTGGCTCAGAGGCAGACTTTTCGAATCATCATGAAGTTTAGTGGAATCGTCGGTTTCCAGCAAAACCTAAGTAGTCATACTCATACAACTCATATTACAGAAATAATCCCGTAAAGTATGATAGTAATATTTAACTTGTCCAATCTTGTCTTTAGGTAGAATAAGCCACAAAAGACTATTTCTTTTTTATTAACAAACTGTAACTATTCCATAAGCCATAATAGATTAAAAATTTCTATGATATTCTTCCATTGCTCTAAAATATTAATTAAAAACTAAAAATGTTTGTACATAAATTTATGCATGTTCATAAAAACAGTTGTACATAAATTCACTTTAAATAGAACCATAATCAAATTCAATATGATATTCAAGAAATTTCAATCTACTGTAAAGTCTAAACCATTTTGATTAATGTAACCTATTTGCGTCGAAAATTTTATTTTTTCTACTGAAAAGTGCACAAATCTTCTACTGAAAAGTAATTTCAATAATTTGTTGGAATTCAATAAGCAAGCCACAATTCCAACAGAAAAATTTGATTTTTTTTTTACTTGTTTGAATTCAATAAACATGTCACAATTCCAACACAAAAATCGGATTTTTTTTTAACTTGTTTGAAATCGAGCGAAACATTTTGTTGGAACTCAATTTTTTTACAGTGTAGAGTTAAAGGGTTGTGTATTTTTTTTTTGTTGGCCGGCCGCATACCCCCTAAAAGTGTTTGCGTACCCTCGAGGGGTACGCGTACCACAGTTTGAGAACCACTGTCTTAGACCATTCCTGGGATGCTGCTGATACGCCCTATTGATAATCTGCTTGTACAAAGTGTGTTTTATTCAGTTCAACATCCCCGTAAACATTCTCTCAAAGTTTTAAATTCTTACCCTTAGCCTCAGTAGTATTAGTTGTAGCAGTATTAGTAATAGTACCAGAAGTAGCAGCAGTAGTAATATTTGCAGTATGCACAGAGTGCTCCCTCAAAGTTTCACCTTAATATCCTTAACCTCAGTAGAAGTAGTAGTCGTATCAGTTGTAATAGTAGCAATAGTAGCAACATGGACATAACTCCTTTTGGTTAGTTCGACATCCCCCCTGAACATGCCCTTGGTCGATTGATCATCCCCCTCATCCAAGCAGAGATACAAGGGAGAGGCGATAGGGGTGACTTCCCCCCTCCCCCAACGAATTTCTAAGAATTCTTCCTAAATTATACTATTGAGCACTGTATATGAGAAATAAGGACCGAAACATCGATCGTTTTCTGAAATAGAAATAATGAAACATATGAACGCAATAAAAATGTTCAATGACGGTATATCGTATAAACAAAAGAATGAAACGTTTCTGTGCTGTTAGGGAGAGCCCAAGGGAGGCCTTACCCAAGACAAGAAGGTTGGATAGTAACAGTGCTATGGCCTGTATAAGCATGCAAAGGTTGGCATCACTTACTTTCCCCACAGACAGAGACACAGATGAAGTGTACGTAACACATACGTCCAAATGGAATAATTTTATTTCCATCACTGAACTTGACAAAAATCAAGACTTCTTCACCAATGCTATAAATGTTTGCCCCATTGCTAGCAGCCACACAACATTATATGAAGTACCTTGGCAATGATACCAATTCATCTGCCAGCAATCTAATGTCTGTCTCATTTGGTGGCAGTGAAATAGCTTAGAGTTGTGATGAAGATAAAAGCTTGTCATTATTATAAGGGTCAAAGTTGTATCTTTCCTTATGCCGAATGGGTTTGCATCCTACTATAAAGAGATTTAAGAATGACGTGTTGCCTCATACCAATCGGGAGTCGCAAATTTTTTTCTTGACATCATGTTCTGAACTTGATTAAGTTCTCTTCTAGTCTGATAGAGAAAAACATTGGACAGAAAATCAAACTGGCTCAAGAGTTTGTTGTCCACTGCATCAAAACGCACTATTTATCTTCTGCCAGTGTTTTGCCGTGTCAGCTTTTCACCTTGATTGGGGTAAGTTTTGCAGCATATGCAAAGCTTGTCTTTTACCCAGACTAGGCCGTTTCTTATTACTTGCTCTTTTTCTTTGTTTTTGAGTACCTTTGCCAACAGCGTTAGAAATAATCCCACCATCCTCAAACACTGCCATTTAAACAATGGGTGCGTTCTCAGTCATTGTATTTTGATAGAGGATTTTTCTATATTTTTTGTACTATTTCTATAGGAGCGTTTCACGTTGGTGTCCAGTCACTTAAATTATCCATCATCTTATATTGCAAGCTTACAACACCTTGACGGTGTCAAAGAGCAATCAAAAATATTACAACTCACCAAATGTAACAGAACGAGTCCGTAACCTTTCCTTTGACTGGGGTTGCCTCTGATTGGCCAATGGATATCGATGTTTAGTGGCGATCACGTCCTCAACTAAGTTTATCAATGCATTCCGCAAGCGGCAAAGTGAGCCAGTTGATCTCCCGTTGCGTTACGGTATGTCGATAGCAAACCCAGCCTTAATTCAATTATTTTAAACAAAATTGTAGAGGAGGGATGTTACGCTTTCTCCTTTTGGCACTGCAGCCCCCTTCTTCCCCAAATTAAGGCTCTAGATCCGTGCTTGCCCTCGTCATCCCTTGAAGTTTCAACTTAATATCCTCAATCATTCAGGAGTCACCTTCTTTTGACTACCACTATGCCTATAACATGTTTCGATTTAGTTCAACTTTCCCCTCAAAATTCTTTAACTTTTGGGATGTTGGGGATGCTAACCGTCCACAGCCCTCAGAGCAAGGGCTATAAGCTATGCAATTTGTCCATTTTTTATATATAGTATTTGTTTTGGGAAAGAGAGCATATTCGACATTTGGTGTTCAAAAAACCAAAAAGACTCTCTTTTCCAGTAACAAATATTATGCGTGAACAATGGGTAAGTTGAATAGCTTCCAGTCCTTGCTATGGGGGCTGTGGGGTTTAATGTCCCTAACATCCACAGAGACATAATTACTAGATCTTTCAACTATGTTGAACAAAATGGGTATCTCAGAATTTTTATTAGATGTGTTTGGAGAATTAATGGGATTTCTAAGATGGATGCTTGCCCTCCAATTTCATTTGCCTCTTAAAAACGGCACAAGAAGTTTTCGTTTTCAATTGAATTAGCTCCATTAAAAATGTCTATGATGGTGTTGCGCCGCCTATGATATTACTTGTATGCCCTTTTTAAAAACGTTGTGTATATAGTATTTTTCGTTTAATTGACCCCCCCCCCTCTTCTGAAAAGTTTTCTAAGAGTTTCATCTTAGTACGCTTATCCTCATAGTTACAGCAATCGGAGTAATTAATAGTATACACATAGTGCCTTTTGTTTAGTTCAGAATCCGCCAGAACATATCCTGAAAGTTCTAACTTAATAATGGAAGCCGTTCCTGAGAAATTGCCGCTACGCCCTTTGGACAATCTACCTGCTCATAGTTTGTTTTGATTTAGGTCAACATCCATCAAAACACTCCTTGAAAGATTCCCCTTAATACCTTTAGCTTCAGTAGTACCAATAGTTTTGGTAGTAGTTGTATCATTAGTAGCAGTATACACAATGCTTTAGTTTTTTTTTTCAACATGCCACTTAAAACACGCTGAAAATTTCAACTTAATGCCATGAACCGTTGCTGAGGCATTGCTGATGCTTCTTCTTAACAACCTGCATACGCTTAGTGTGTTTTCATTTAATTCAACATTGTTTCAACATTCCCCAAAATTTTAGACTGAAATTATAGACAAAATTGTATACAACAATCCCTATAAGTAGTAGTTTTGGGGTCATACCAAACACGTTAATATGCGTCGGGACCTATATCAAACAGTTCGTGGTAACGAACTGTAAGTAAGGAGCGACCCGGCTCAATGGTAACCGAAACTCTAAAAAACAGGAATTTTGATACCAATAGATACATCAAAAGAATCAGATTTAATTCTGATTTCAAATATATAAGTTTCATCAAGTTTAATCATACCTATCAAAAGTTACGCGCCTGAGAAAATTTGGCTGATTTTCGAAAAAAGGGGGAAAGACCCCTAAAAGTTATAGAACTTTAATGAAAATCACACCATCATATTCAGCGTATCAGAGAACCCTACTGTAGAGGTTTCAAGCTCCTATCTACAAAAATGTGGAATTTTCCATTTTTTGCCAGAAGAAAGTCATGGATGCGTGTTTATTTGTTTTTTTTTTCTTTTTCCCAGGGGTGATCGTATCGACCCAGTGGTCCTAGAATATCGTGGGAGGGCTCATTGGAACGGAAATTAAAAGTTCTAGTGCCCTTTTTAAGTGACCAAAAAAATGGAGGGCAACTAGGCCCCCTCCCACTCTAATTTTTTTCCCAAAGTCATCTGATCAAAATTTTGAGATAGCCATTTTGTTCAGCATGGTCGAAAATATTATAACTATGTCTTTTAGGATGACTTAATCCCTCGAAGCCCCCAGGAGGAGGGCTGAAAGGTTGAAATATAGTATTGGTTATTGGGACCCGGCTCAATGGTAACCGAAACTCTAGAAAACGGTATTTTGATACAAATAGATACATCAAAAGAATCAGATTTTAATGCTAATTTCAAATATATAAGTTTCAGCAAGTTTAATCGTACTCATCAAAAGTTACACGCCTGAGGAAATTTGGCTGATTTTCGAAAAAAGGGGGAAAGACCCCCTAAAAGTTATATAACCTGAATGAAAATCACACCATCATATTCACACGTATCAGAGAACCCTACTGTAGAGGTTTCAAGCTCCTATCTATAAAAATGTGGAATTTTGCATTTTTTGCCATACGAAAGATCACGGGTGCGTGTTTATTTTTTGTTTTTTCCCCAGGGGTGATCGTATTGACCCAGTGGTCCTTGAATATCCTGGAAGGGCTCATTGGAATGGAAATTAAAAGTTTTAGTGCCCTTTTTAGTGACCAAAAAAATGGAGGGCAACTAGGCCCCCTCCCACGCTCATTGTTTTCTCAAAGTCACCTGATCAAAATTTTGAGATAGCCATTTTATTCAGCATGTTCGAAAATATTACAAGTATGTCTTTTAGGATGACTTAATCCCCCGAAGTTCCCAGGAGGAGGGCTGAAAGTTATGAACTTTACCCAATGTTAACATATAGTACTGGTTATTGGGAAGTATACAGTACAGACGTTTTCAGGGGAGATTTTTCCTGGTAGTGGGGGGGGGGGGGTCAGGCAGGGACGTACGCAGGGGGGGCCTCCGGGCCCGCCCCCCCCCACGAAATCTCACGATTTTTTTCATTTTCCCATAATTTTCTGATTTTTCTCACAGAATAATGGGTTTGAAGGATTTGCCCCCCCCCCTGAAACAAATTGGCCCCCCCCCCCCCGAAACAAATTCCTGCGTACGTGCCTGGGGTCGGGGGTTATGTAGGAGGATCTTTCCATGAAGGAAGTTTTCATGGGGGAAGGGACATTGCTATGAAGGGGACGCCGGACATCCCAGCATTTTTTAAAAAAAAGATCAGAAATTAAATATAAAAAAACAAGTTTTTCAACTGCAACAGCAGCAACATCAAAACTTTAAACGAACAGAAAATATTACATATATGATTGGGTTCACCCCCTAGTCAATACCTCACTCATTAAGCCAGAGATTTTTTAGTACTTTCATAAGAGCTATCTATTCTAATTAACGGCCTTTGTGATTAAGCGGCCATTTTTAAAGAATTGGAACAAAATTTGAACTTTCGCTTAAAGAGCAAGGTATTGACTAGGGGGCGAACCCCTTAATATATGTATTAAAAATATATGAATATAGAAGTTCGTTACGTAAGTTAATTCGTAAGTTACGTATATTTATTACTAATAAAAACGTTCGTAAATAAAATGAAACAAGTTTCGAGAAAGCCATTTACAAATAAAAGTAAATTAATATGAAAATTATGTTTTAGTTATTCATGTACTGTGAGCCAAGATCAAAACCTGCATTTATTCAAAAACGTTCAAAAATTAAATAAAAAAAACAAGTTTTTTTAACTGAAAGTAAGGAGCGACATTAAAACTTAAAACGAACATAAATTATTCCGTATATGAAAGGGGCTGTCCCCTCCTCAACGCCTTGCTCTTTACGCTAAAGTTTGACTTTCTCACAACTCTATTTTTTTAAACAATAAAAAACTTTAGCGTAAAGAGCAAGGCGTTGAGGAGGGGACAGCCCTTTCATATACAGAATAATTTCTGTTCGTTTTAAGTTTTAATGTCGCTCCTTTCTTTCAGTTAAAAAAAACTTGTTTTTTTTATTTAATTGATAGTAAGAGTTTATGTTTAGTTTTGTTAGTATTATATGGAGGTTTCAATGTTGTGTTTTTTATTTGTGTGTTTAAGTGACTCATTTGTTAATAAGGAAATAATAAAAAAGTGGTGGTAGTAGTAGCAGTAGTGATAGTAGCTGTGGTAGTAGTACCAGTGGTAGTAGTAGTCGTAACATGCAAATATTGCCTATAGAAATTCTTCTGTTCACCTACTTAAATCAGTAACCTCTAAATATATAAAATAAGTGGTAAGAAAACGCTAGAAATTGTTTTTTTTTTTAAACCAGAGTAGATTAATTAACGAGCAATATCGTTCACTATTCAAAATGTAGGCTATTGTTTTCAATATTATCAGCTACACTGTTAGTCTAGGTTCCATGTGCGCCAATTAGGGAGCAGAGGGATAAATTGCCCCCTACATTTGAAAATATCTTTTTCGGTGTTTCCATTAACAAAAACAAATCCCCTCCCAGATTTCTAAAAAACAGGTTTCTTATGCATATTTATTAAAATAAAATCTTTACCCCCCTCCTCCGACAACATTTTCCTAAATTGGGGCCACTGCTAGGTTCACAATCAAGAAAATGACTGCAGTAGTCAATATTCGTGAGGAGTAGTCAATATTTGTTGTTGGGAAAGAGAGCATATTCGACATTTGGTGTTCAAAAAACCAAAAAGACTCTCTTTCCCAGTAACAAATATTATGCATGAACAATAAGCAAGTTGAATAGCTTACAGTCCTTGCTCTGTTGGCTGTGGGGTTTAATGTCCCTAACATCCACAGAGACATAATTACTAGATCTTTCAGCTATGTCGAACAAAATGGGTATCTCAGAATTCTTATTAGATCTGTTTGGAGAATTAATGGGATTCCGAAGATGGATGCTTGCCCTCCAATTTCATTTGCCTCTTAAAAACGGCACAAGAAGTTTTCGTTTTCAATCGAATGAGCTCCATTAAAAATGTCTATGATGGTGTTGCGCCGCCTATGATATTACTTGTATGCCCTTTTTAAAAACGTTGTGCACATAGTCTTTTTCGTTTAATTGACCCCCCCCCCTCTTCTGAAAAGTTTTCTAAGAGTTTCACCTTAGTACGCTTATCCTCATAGTTACAGCAATCGGAGTAATTAATAGTATACACATAGTGCCTTTTGTTTAGTTCAGAATCCGCCAGAATGTATCCTGAAAGTTCTAACTGAATAATGGAAGCTGTTCCTGAGAAATTGCCGCTACGCCCTTTGGAAAATCTACCTGCTCATAGTTTGTTTTGATTTAGGTCAACATCCATCAAAACACTCCTTGAAAGATTCCCCTTAATACCCTTAGCTTCAGTAGTACCAATAGTTTTGGTAGTAGTTGTATCATCAGTAGCAGTATACACAACGCTTTAGTTTTTTTTTTTCAACATGCCACTTAAAACACGCTGAAAATTTCAACTTAATGCCATGAACCGTTGCTGAGGCATTGCTGATGCTTCTTCTTAACAACCTGCATACGCTTAGTGTGTTTTCATTTAATTCAACATTGTTTCAACATTCCCCAAAATTTTAGACTGAAATTATAGACAAAATTGTATACAACAATCCCTAGAAGTAGTAGTTTTGGGGTCATACCAAACACGTTAATATGCGTCGGGACCTATATTGATAGTAAGAGGTTATGTTTGGTTTTGTTAGTATTATATGGAGATTTCAATGTTGTGTTTTTTATTTGTGTGTTTAAGTGACTCATTTGTTAATAAGAAAATAATAAAAAAAAGTGGTGGTAGTAGCAGCAGTAGTAATAGTAGCTGTGGTAGTAGTACCAGTGGTAGTAGTAGTCGTAACATGCAAATATTGCCTATAGAAATTCTTCTATTCGCCTACTTAAGTCAGTAGCCTCTAAATATATAAAATAAGTGGTAAGAAAACGCTAGAAATTGTTTTTTTTCAACCAGAGTAGTTTAATTAACGAGCAATATCGTTCGCTATTCAAAATGTAGGCTATTGTTTTCAATATTATCTTTCGTCGCATAGCTTTCTTAATAGTTTCATATTTTTAGTGTTTAAACGGTGGACTTCAAATATCAGATCTGGAAAAACTGAGGAAAAGTAAGGTTTTTAACTATTTGATCACTGAAGAAGGTGCTCACAAAATCACTGACAAGTACAGGATGGCTATGTACTTAGGTGATCAAGATATGCTGACTTTAATAAAAACGGAGTATCCTCAATTTTTTCATGTGTTGGACTGTAGATGGAACTACCAGCTAAATGCAGTATATAATGTGCCATATCGATTGCCATGTGAGGCCCCTGCCTTTCTATACCATGGGAACTCACTACAAAGATTTCCCGAAGAAGTATACAGATCTCTTGAAAACATTATTTAAACATAAGTTTCTAATATGTATTTTTTAGCTTTATGTCAGATATATTTGCTTTAAATATGGTTGTTTCTCTGGAAGGTTTATTTGCCTTTGCCTTCAAATCTGCTTTTATTTATTAAAGCTAAGTAGAAAAAATTAATTGTTTTTGAAGGACAGAAATTAAAGTTTGTATGCTTTTCACCAAAAAGATTTTTCCTTTTTTTGAGATTTTTTTTAGAAAAAAAATTCTTGAAGATTCTTAACAAGGAGAAAAAACACTAATAATTGCAGCGTGTATTAAAATTAAATGAATTTAATTAATTATACACTACAGTTTAAGGGTTTATATAAAGTAAACATTTATTGTGCACAAGTAACGTAGGGTGAGGGATTTAGGTCACTTAAAACTCAATTCTCGAAAAAGTTCATATGTGAGGAAAGTTAGAGGCAGCAGCCGCTTAATGTGAAAGGAGTGGTCTTAGACACTTTGGAGTTTTAATGCCTATTTAGAGAATCAAAAGCGATTGGGGGGTAAGCAGCCTCCCTCCCGGGCTCTTATTTGCTACCCGGCCCTCATCTCTTTCCCTTAAAATCGAGTTAACCATTCGAGGTAGCTGCCAAAATTTAGAGACAGTCATTTTGTTCAAAATAGCCAAAAGAACCAATAAATGTACCCTCATGGATGGCGTAATCCCCACGACCGCTGGAGCAATGGTCATACATAATGCAAATTTTCAATTGTCTATAGTCTACATTGGTTTTATCAAACAGTTCGTGGTAACGAACTGTAAGTAAGGAGCGACCCGGCTCAATGGTAACCGAAACTCTAGAAAACGGGTTTTTGATACCAATAGATATATCAAAAGAATCAGATTTCAATGCTGATTTCAAATATATAACTTTCATCAAGTTTAGAGCTACCCATCAAAAGTTACGCGCCTGATAAAATTTGGCTGATTTTCAAAAAAAGGGGGAAAGACCCCCTAAAAGTTATAGAACCTTAATGAAAATCACACCATCATATTCAGCGTATCAGAGAACCCTACTGTAGAGGTTTCAAGCTCCTATCTACAAAAATGTGGATTTTTGCATTTTTTGCCAGAAGAAAGATCACGGATGCGTGTTTATTTGTTTGTTTGTTTGTTTGTTTGTTTGTTTTTTTGTTTTTTTTCCCAGGGGTGATCGTATCAACCCAGTGGTCCTAGAATATCGTGGGAGGGCTCATTGGAACGGAAATTAAAAGTTCTAGTGCCCTTTTTAAGTGACCAAAAAAAATGGAGGGCAACTAGGCCCCCTCCCACGCTTATTTTCTTACCAAAGTCACCCGATCAAAATTTTGAGATAGCCATTTTGTTCAGCATGGTCGAAAATATGATAAATATGTCTTTTGGGATGACTTAATCCCCGAAGTACCCAGAGGGAGGGCTAAAAGATATGAACTTTACCCAATGTTAACATATAGTATTGGTTATTCGGAAGTATACAGAAATTTTCAGGAGGTTTTTTTTCTGCTAGTGGGAGGGAAGGGTGGGTCGGGGGTTATGTTGGAGGATCTGTTCATGAAGGAAGTTTTCATGGGGAAGGGAAATCGCCATGAAGGGGGCGCCGGACTTGCCAGCATTATTTATTGGTTATTGGGAAGTATACAACCATTTTCAGGAAGGATTTTTTCTGGAGGGGGGGCTAGAGGAGGGAGTTACTCTGGAGAATATTTCCGTGGAGGATGTTTCTTTGGGGTAAGGGAAATTTCTATGAAGGGGGCGCCGGATTTCCAAGCATTATTTAAAAAACGATCAGAAATTAAATAAAAAAAAACCAAGTTTTTTCAACTGAAATGTAAGAAGGAATATTAGAACTTAAAACGAACAGAAATTATAACGTATGTGAGGGGGTTCTCCCCCAAGTCAATACCTCGATCTTTACGCTACAGTTTTTTTTTAGTGCTTTCAAAAGAGCTATCTATTCTAATTAAACGGCCTTTGTGATTCAGGGGTTTGTGAATCAAATTTTTTTTTAACTTTTAACGTAAAGAGCGTGGTATTGACTAAGGGCAGAACCCCCTCATATACGTAATAACATATACGTAATAAAAAAAAACAATAAAAAAACAAGCGATACGGCTCAATAGTAATCGAAACTTTTAAAAACGGAATTTTGATGTCAATAAATGTATCAAAAGAATGTGTTTATAATGCTGATTCTAAATATATAAATTTTATTAAGTTTAGTATTACTCATCAAAGGCAACAAGCCTGAGGAAATTTACTCGATTTTTTAAAGAGGGGGGGAACATCCCCTACAAGTGAAAGAATTTTAATGAAAATCACAACGTCAGGTTCAGCGTATCAGAAAACCCTATTACATAGGTTTCAAGCTCATATCTGCAAAAATCTGCAACTTTGAATTTTTGCTAGAAGAAAAATATACGAATATAGAAGTTAGTTACGTAAGTTAATTTGTAAAGACATTCATTTAGCAAAAGAAAAGTAAAATTTTTATGCAAATAAAAGCTGCATTAACTAAAAAACGATCAGAAATTAAATAAAAAAAACAAGTTTTTTAAACTGAAAGTAAGGAGCGACATTAAAACTTAAAACGAACAGAAATTATTCCGTATATGAAAGGGGCTGTCTCCTCGTCAACGCCTCGCTCTTTATTCCGTATATGAAAGGGGCTGTCCCCTCCTCAACGCCTCGCTCTTTACGCTAAAGTTTTTTATTGTTTTAAAAAAAAATTGTGAGACAGAGTCAAACTTTAGCGTAAAGAGCGAGGCGTTGAGGAGGGGACAGCCCCTTTCATATACGGAATAAAGAGCGAGGCGTTGAGGAGGGGACAGCCCCTTTCATATACGGAATAATTTCTGTTCGTTTTAAGTTTTAATGTCGCTCCTTACTTTCAGTTTAAAAAACTTGTTTTTTTTATTTAATAGTAGAATAGGGGGACTTGTTGGACGTTGGACGAGCGATTGGCTCGAAACTTTCAGGGACTGTTCTCTTGGTGAAAATAATAAAATATTTTCTTGTGGGAGTGGAAGGGCCGGGGGGGGGGGGGGTAGTGGGACCCGAAATTGAAATAAATGTTTCCTATGTGAGTTTGAAACTTGCAGCCGTAAGTCTTTGGGTCAATAGGACTGATTTATAAACAATTCTTCAAGGTACTCCTCCCCCCCCCCCCCAAAAAAAAGGACCTGAAAAAGGTCAAATAATTTTTTCTATCGTTGATCGGTGCTCAAGTCCTTGGGCTAAGGCGACCCTAATCCAGAAGGAAAAATAGAAATAAAAATTTTAGTTAACCCCAAATGGACAAAGGACGAAAAGAGAACGGGATTCTTTGGGGGAGGTAAGTGATAAGAAAGGAAAAGGTTTGTCAAAAGAGATAAGGTGGAGTGAGGACTAACAATTTTTAAAAGTGAATAATCAATTTCCAAGTGAATAGGTCGGTGGTTCATTAAAGGAGGGAAGCTGGTACTCTTCCTGGGGTGACATACTGCCATAATTTGGTGCTAACCTAAAAAGGAAAATTTGGACTTGAAAGCAGTTGTTGTACACATATAGAGCCAGAGACAGCTAGCACTTTGCCTGATAAAATATTCCAGGATTTGTGATTCAAGTCAAAGTGATTTTGTCAAAGCATCCTAAGCATGTATGTAAAACTTAATGGCGAATTTTTGTGGCAAAAGAAGATCAAATCCTGTATTTTGCTTGTAAACCTACTAGATCGATGTGATACAGGTCAGGTTCCTGGGGGATAGGGGGGGATATAGGAAAAGATTTGGATCAGTCACAAAAAGTATTCCCCCAGTGTCAATGTAAAGTCAACTTTACATAGAAGAGTGTTTCGGGAGTGAGAACTGTTACAAAACGAATTTATCTCTTAAAGTTAAGATGCTGCTAGCCAAGTGAATTGTCAGCTTTCCAGCCTCCAAAAAAATTAAGCTCTTAATCACTGACAAAACTGGTGAGGATGTTGAAATTTCAATATATTTTCGTTCGTCTTATAATGTTTTTCCTCTTGGTTTGGATGCCTTAAACACTTCCCCTTTGCAAACAGCTACTCAAAGCAACAATAATACAAATTCGAACAATCTTTTTTGTTTTCCTGTTTTCCTGGCTAATGTTGTGTAATCTAATATCTCTTGAGTTATTGCAACCAAATTGATCTTTCAGGTTTTGTTTAACTGTAAGAACCAATACTTTATAAAACTAAAAGACTTATTAAGCAGCCAGAATTAACCGAATAAAATATTACCCAGCGTAACTCCTGGTATCTCATGAAACCAACCGCTAATCTCCCAAACCGTAGCAATATTAGTCTCGTACTAATGCCGTTTGACAATTGAACCTCAAATAGATTAGAATTGAACCGTTAAATAGATTAGTAACTGAACCTTATGGCTTTCAGGGAACGTGAAAAACATATTAAGGTTCTCCTCCAGGACTGTGTTTTCAAACAGTTCGTGGTAACGAACTGTAAGTAAGGAGCGACCCGGCTCAATGGTAACCGAAACTCTAAAAAACGGAATTTTGATACCAATAGATACATCAAAAGAATCAGATTTTAATTCTGATTTCAAATATATAAGTTTCATCAAGTTTAATCTTACCCATCAAAAGTTACGCGCCTGAGAATATTTGGCTGATTTTCGAGAAAAGGGGGAAAGACCCCCTAAAAATTATAGAAACTTAATGAAAATCACACCATCATATTCAGTGTATCAGAGAACCCTACTGTAGAGGTTTCGAGCTCCTATCTACAAAAATGTGGAATTTTGCATTTTTTGCCAGAAGAAAGATCACGGGTGCGTGTTTATTTGTTTGTTTTTTTTCCCCAGGGGTGATCGTATTGACCCAGTGGTCCTAGAATATTGTAGGAGGGCTCATTGGAACGGAAATTAAAAGTTCTAGTGCCCTTTTTAAGTGACCAAAAAAATGGAGGGCAACTAGGCCCCCTCCCACGCTCATTTTTTTCCAAAAAGTCACCCGATCAAAATTTTGAGATAGCCATTTTGTTCAGCATAGTCGAAAATCTAATAAATATGTATTTTACGATGACTTAATCCCCCACAGTTCCCAGGGGAATGGCTGCAAGTTATGAACTTTGCCCATTGCTTACATATTGTATTGGTTATTGGGAAGTATACTGACATTTTCAGGAAGAATTTTTTTCAGGTAGGAGGGGGGGGGGCTGAAAGAGGGGGTTACTCGGGATAATCTTTCCGGGGAGGATGTTTCTTTGGGGTAAGGGACATTTCTATGAAGGGGGCGCCGGATTTCCAAGCATTATTTAAAATACGATCAGAAATTAAATTTAAAAAACAAGTTTTTTCAACTGAAAGTAAGAAGCAACATTAGAACTTAAAATGAACAGAAATTATTACGTATATGAGGGGGTTCTCCTCCAAGTCAATACCTCGCTCTTTACGCTATAGTTTTTTTTAGTGCTTTCAAAAGAGCTATCTATTCTAATTAACGGCCTTTGTGATTAAGGGGTCATTTTTAAAGAATTGGAACTAAATTTGAACTTTAGCTTAAAGAGCAAGGTATTGACAAGGGGGCAAACCCCCTAATATACGTATTAAAAATATATGAATATAGAAGTTCGTTACGTAAGTTAATTCGTAAGTTACGTATATTTATTACTAATAGAAACGTTCGTAAATAAAATTCAACAAGTTTCGAGAAAGTCATTTAACCAAATAAAAGTAAAATTAATATGCAAATTTCGTTTTGATTACTCATGCACGGTGAGCCAAAATCAAAAACATGCATTAATTAAAAAACGTTCACAAATTAAATAAAAAAAACAAGTTTTTTAAACTGAAAGTAAGGAGCGACATTAAAACTTAAAACGAACAGAAATTATTCCGTATATGGAAGGGGCTTTCCCCTCCTCAACGCCTCGTTCTTTACGCTAAAGTTTGACTCTGTCTCAAAACTTTATTTTTTAAAACAATAAAAAACTTTAGCCTAAAGAGCGAGGCGTTGAGGAGGGGAAAGCCCCTTCCATATACGGAATAATTTCTGTTCGTTTTAAGTTTTAATGTCGCTCCTTACTTTCAGTTTAAAAAACTTGTTTTTTTTATTTAATTAATAAGAAAGTAACGACGAAGACTACACTGTCTTTCCGACGTTAAACAAAAACATGAAGATATACAAAATGGGGGCTGAATTTAAAATGACGCTGAGACTGTTTTAATCTGCGTCCTCTTCAGAGTTTTTTTTTTCTTAATGATTCTTTCAACTCTAAGCTTTTTATGCTTTTCATTCAGTTTTCATTGTTAGCCGAAACAACTGTTGGCTATAGCCGATATATTTGCTTAGATTATATTCTAGCCATTGCCTTTGCAAAAACGTCCCAGTATACATAACTTATTGTTTTCTTTGGTGTGATTAAGCACGGACAGACATTTTTAAGTTTTGAATTAAACTGATGAGTAATCATTCTTACAAAAACAAGAAGATTAGAGGACAACTAAACTGTATTAACAAAAGCATACAGCAGTGATGAAAAATGATCAACAAAACAAGTATGAAATAAAACCATTCACGTGATAAACTATCATAAATCCATATGCTAGTTTTTCCTACTTCTGCTACTAAGTCTTGACAAACCATTCAAATTGCAACTCTTTCTTTTTGTAAACCACTTCACAGAGTTAACCGAAGGAGATTTAATCCTCATTAATTGATTGCGAGCCAATCTTCCACGAGAGACCTTCTGAATATAAAACTGTAAAGAGAGCATAAGACATGGCCTAAAATTGAATGCCCTTTCCATTGGTATTTTAGAGCGCTTTTACCAAAATAGAGGGGAAAGTACTTTTAAGTAAGAGTCTTGAATCTAAAATAGAAAATTACTATGGTTCAGATTTCGACATTATTGAAAAATATCATATCCAAGGTGTCAACGCTGATTATGAAACATCGCAATCATTATATGGAAGTCAAATCTGGGATGTACACACTGACAGAGAAGATGGGGTTGAAGTATGAAAATTTTAATACACCCGTAGGATGACACAATAACCCACATTTTAAGGGTTTCAAATAAATAGGCAATGATTTTTTAGTGAAAAAGAATCAGATAATTTTATTAAAACTAAGTACTCTTTTGGCAAGGAAAAGAGAAATTAAAATGTTCAATTACGCAGAATAATTTTAACCTTTGGTGGTTTGAACTACTTATCACAGCGTTCAGTAATTGTTGAAGTGTGATGGGGATGTAAGCTGCAAAGTAATTTTATCTTTGTTCCACTGGAAGTCACACCATAAAAAGAATGTGCGCATTCACAATTTACGCGATTTCATAAGAGTTGAGGTGGATTTGACCCTCTTTTAGTATTCAGGGAGTTGTAGAAAAATTTAAGATGAAGCCCATTTGCCCCATAAATGCAAATATTTCAGCCAGAGCGCACACCTTATCTCTCAATGTATTTTAAGAGAATTTAATTTAATAAATTTAGGTATCTTAACTAACCACTAAATTCAAAACTAAAACAAAACTATATGTTATATTATTTTTTGGTAATTTTTTCTGCAATTAAATTTCGATATTTTTCTAAAATATACCGATGGCAGATATTCGGAATTTCACGTAATTACAGGGTATACTCTGTTTACTGTAGCAGGATGTTTCAGTAAATGCCTGTCATAAAAAAGTAAAAATATTGGGAAACCTAAGGAGCCGAAAAAATACTGAAAAGGGATAATGAAATCAAATTTATCTTTAAGTCCCGTTATACCAATACCCTCAAACATATGAACAATTAAAGGTCGTTGAAAAACATCGAAAATTCCGTATAGACAAACAGGGACAAAAGTTAGTCCCAGGTAAAATTTGTGTTCGCTCCTCAGTCTAGATCTATTATGGCGACGGTTGTCAAGAAAGACGAGATAATAAGCTAGAATAAGATAGAAAAAGATAGACGCTCCGATTAAAAAGAACAGTTTTCTTATTGACGGAATTTTGATACAACCATCAGTGATTCCGACACAAATACAAAACAGTATATGTTTTTTTGGTGAAAAAATATTGATCCAGCCAGGCAGCGCTGACAGGAGAGCTAACATACAAATAATCGCATGATACAGCCAGCTTTTCTTTTCGACAAGAAATTTTGTCATTGCTAGTATAGCTATAGAAGATGTGTAAACTGTATATGTTATTCTTGCCCCTAACTGACCAAAAATTGAAACGATTTCACAATCTACAAGAAATATTCCCATCAAATAATAAGTCGTATACACAATGTTACACACAACTGCAGATAATAGAAGAAGTCTAATATATTTGATTAAGGTTTTATCTAGTCCTGAATACTTAACTAAGGCAAATGCCTTACTAACAGAGATAAAAGCTACGATTTCAATTATTACAACCACAGATCCTGCATAACCCATTTTAAAAAGGTTTGTTCTGTCAGCAATGTCAGTTATAACGCTTGAGTTCATGGCAAACGAACCAGCCTAATAATGAACACTATTTATTGGGTCTGGTTGCCAATTTTGTTGCATTAAATAGTATCAGGAAATATATTGAAATAAAAAGTTCTTATTCCGTTACACCATCATGCTACAATATAGAACTTGAGTGTTCACAACTTAGTCCTGATTACTATAAACTAAAACTGAATAAATTGTAAGTGCGTCCTTCTGGTTTTGTAATTAAATTTGTAGGATTTTTTTTGTCCAATTAGAAAAATAATAATACAAGTTTACCACGGGCTTTGTTAAGATTTCTATGACTTAGATGTTGTCACTAAGAGAGCTGTGACACATTTCACCTAACAAACTTGTTCGCTGTCTTGAAAACAATAAAGATAAAATTATATTGACGTATGTCCTTTGACATAGTCAGATAACAAGGTCAGGTAAAAATATTCTTAGAGCATCATTAAAGTCAGTACAAAAGAGATTATTGAATTTCTTTCAATTACAAGAATTGAGAAATAAATAAACTAGCCGCATTTCGTTTGTAGAGACAGAGACAGTGACAAGAAAAAAAGGGAGTATTTTAAGAGTCAGGAGTCCCTTCTCTCCCCAAAGAGAATTCAGGTTTCTTTGGGGATGAGACTTTTCGATGAATTTTTAAATAAACCGGCCATAATAACATAGGTATTCATTTGCTGTTTACTCGTTACTCACTGAATGGGACGCGAAGAGAAAGGATTATCAGCATCTGCCGTTCCTGCAAGATCCCTTTTAATTCAATCTACCAAAACGCTTTAAAAAAGGATCTGCGGCAGAATGCCTCACGGTTTAGTTCAGCATGGAATACTGCTCGTTCTAATATACCAATAAAACGAATATACTGTAAATTGAAAATTCTAATGGAGTTCTTCCAAAATAAATTGTACCGTGAGAAGAAAATAAAATAACTTAAAATATAAAAAAAAAACTTATTTCTTTCAGAAAATACTTTCGAGAAAAGTTAAACTCCCGTTAATTGGTTGAATCCCATTTCAAGCTTTTGCCTGGATTCCAAACAGGGAGAGAAAAACCGCATATTGTTCCCAGTTGGATATCTCTTTAAAACGTCAAGTAAAAAGATGATTAATATTCGCATACATACTTAGTTTTACTTTGTACAACTAAGTCCCCTTTGATCATAGGCAGCGTGCTAGCGCTGCCTAAGTAAAGAACGATGTGGGCACAATATGTTTTTTTTTTTTGGTTCTCCATACCCGGGCACTTCGAATCGAAGGAGTTGTCAACTTCGAAAAGGGCTCATTCGATGGGAAATTGGAGTGGCTAGTGCCCTTTTTAATAGTCGAAAGTGATTGGAGGGCAACTAGCCCCCCCCCCCCACGCCCATCATTCCCCCAAACAAATCCAATCAAAATTTTAAGACAGCTATTTTGTTCAGCGTAGTTGATTTCCAGATAGAAATATGTATTTGAGGAGGACACTCCCCCACAACCCTCAGGACAAGGGTTTTAAGTTATGCCCTGGGGGTATGTAGCCTAAGGTTTTTATAGAAGGCGTTGTCGTAGAAACTTCAAAAGAGGCTCATTTGATTGGAAATTCAAAGGTCTAGCATCCTTTTTAATAGTCAAAAGTGAATCGAGGGCAACTAGCCCCCCACGCCAATCATTCCCTCAGTCGATTGGCTCTTTCGATTGGAAATTCAAAGGGCTAGTGCCCTTTTTAATAGTCGAAAGTGATTTGAAGGCAATTAAACCCCTCTCACGCCCATCTTTCATAAGCAGCGCGCTAGCGCTGCTTAAGTAAAGAACGGTGTGGGCACAATGTATTTTATTTTGGTTCTCCATACCCGGTCACTTCGTATCGAAGGAGTTGTCGTGGAAACTTCGAAAAGGGCTCATTCGATTGGAAATTGGAGTGGCTAGTGCCCATTTTAATAGTCAAAAGCGATTGGGGGCAACTAGCCCCCCGTTCACGCCCATCAAACCCCCCAAACAAGCCCAATCAAAATTTTGAGATAGCCATTTTGTTCAGCGTAGTTGATTTCCAGATAGAAAATATGTTTTTGAGGAGGAAACTCCACCACAACCCTCAGAGCAAGGGTTTTAAGTTATGCCCTGGGGGCATATAAAGTTTTTATAGAAGGCGTTGTCGTAGAAACATCAAAACAGGCACATTCAACTGGAACTTCAAAGGGCTAGTACCCTTTTTAATAGTCAAAAGTGATTAGAGGGCAACTAGCCCCCCCCCTACGCCCATCATTCCCCCAAACACATCCAATCAAAACTTTGAGAAAGCCAATTTGTTCAGCGTGGTTGATTTCCTGATAGAAAATATGTTTTTGAGGAGGAAACTCCACCACAACCCTCAGAGCAAGGGTTTTAAGTTATGCCCTGGGTGTATATAAGGTTTTAATAGAAGGCGTTGTCGAATAAACATCAAAAAATGCTCTTTCGATTGGAAATGCAAAGAGCTAGTGCCCTTTTTAATAGTCAAAATTGATTGGAGGGCAACTAGCCCTCCCACACCCATCATTCCCCCAAACACATCCAATAAAAGTTTGAGATAGCCAATTTGTTCAGCATAGTTGATTTCCAGATAGAAAACACATTTTTGAGGTGGACACTCCCCCACGACCCTCTGGGCAAGGATTATAAGTTATGCCCTGGGGGCATATAAGGTTTTTATTGAAATCTTTGTCGTAGAAACTTGAAAAAGGGCTCATTCGATTTGAAATTCAAAGGGCTAGTACCCTTTTTAATTGTCGAAAGTGATTTGAAGGCAACTAACCCCCCTCTCACACCCAACTTTTCCCCAAACACATCCAATCAAAATTTTAGATAGCCATTTTAATCAACGTAGTTGAAAGTTTTGGAAATTAGGTCTTTAAGGATGACAACACCTCCCCCCACAGCCCTCAGGGCAAGGGTTTTAAGTTATGCCCTGAGGGAATATAAATTTTTTATTGAAAGCGTTGTCGTAGAAACTTCGAAAGGGCTCATTCAATTGGAAATTGAAAGGGCTAGTGCCTTTTTCAATAGTTGAAAATGATTGGATAGTGACTAACGCCCCTCTCACACCCACCATTTTCCCAAACACATCGAATTAAAATTTGAGATATCCATTTTGTTAAACGTAGTTGAAAGTTCTGGAAATTAGGTCTTTTAGGACGATAACCCCCTCAGAGCCCTCAGTGCAAGGGTTGTAAGTTATACCCTGGGGCTTATAAAGTTTTTATTGAAAGCGCTGTCTTAGTAACTTCAAAAGAGCTCATTCAACAGGAAATTAAAAGGGCAAGTACATTTTTTAAGGGTTAAAAGTGATTGGATAGCGACTAACGCCCCTCTCACGCCCACCATTTTCCAAATTACATCCAATAAAAATTTTGTGATATCAATTTTGTTCAACGTAGTTGAACGTTCTGGAAATTAGGTCTTTTAGGATGATAACCCCCTCAGAACCCTCAGTGCAAGGGTTGTAAGTTATGCCCTGGGGGCGTACAAGGTTTATATAGAAAGTTGTTACATAAATCATAGGCTGCGCGATCGCGCTGCCTAAGTAAAGAACGGGGACACTCGAGAACAAGACAAGAAACGGGGACTAAGTAAAGAGGAGGACACTCCCCCACAGTCCTCAGGGAAAGGGTTTTAAGTTATGCCCTGGGCATATAAGAACGATGTTGGCAAAATGTATTATTTATTAATGTTTTCCTTTAGAACAGGGCACTTCGTATCGAAGAAGTTGTCGTAGAAACTTCGAAAAGCGCTCATTCAATTGAATATTGGAGTGGCTTGTGTCCTTTTTAATAGTCGAAAGTGATTGTAAATTGTCTAACACCCCCTCCACGCCTATCATTTCCCAAAACACATCCAATCAAAATTTTGAGATAGCCATTTTGTTCAGCCTAGTTGATTTCCAGATAGAAATTATGTTTTTGAGGACAGTCCCCCTTAGGCCAAGCCCTTAGGGCAAGGGTTTTAAGTTATGCCCTGGGGACATTAAAGGTTTTTTTTTATAGAAGGCCTTGCGTAGAAACTTTAAAAAAGGCTCATTCGAATGGAAATTCAAAGAGCTAGTGCCCTTTTAAATTGTCGAAAGTGATTAGGGGGCAACAAACCCGCCTCTCACGCCCAACTTTTCCCCAAAAACATCTCATCAAAACTTTGAGATGGCCATTTTATTCAACGTATTTTTAAGTTCTGTAAATTAGGTCTTTGAGGATGACAACCCCCCCCCCCCCCCCTCACAGCCCTTAGGACAAGTGTTGTAAATTATGCCCATGGGGCATATAAGGTTTTTATACAACGCATTGTCGTAGAAACTTCAAAAAGGGCTCATTCCATTGGAAATTGAAATGGCTAGTGTCTTTTTTAATAGTCGAAAGTGATTGGAAAGCAACTAACACCTCTTCCACCCCCACCATTTCCCCAAACACATCCAATAAAGATTTTGAGATACCCATTTTGCTCCACGCAGTTCAAAGTTCAGGAAATTAAACCTTTGAGTAGGACACTCCCCCCACAGTCTTCAAGGCAAGGGTTATAATTTATGCCCTGGGGTTATAGAAGGTTTTATTGAAATCTTTGTCGTAGAAACTTGAAAAAGGCTCTTTCGATTGGAAATTAAAAAGGCTAGTGCCCTTTTAATAGTCGAAAGTGATTTGAAGGCAACTAACCCCCCTCTCACGCTCATCTTTTCTCCAAACACATCCAATCAATATTTTAGACAGCCATTTTGTTTAGCGTAGTTGATTTCCAGATAGAAAATATATTTTTGAGGAGGAAACTCCCTCACTACCCTCAGGGCAAGGGTTTTAAGTTATGCCCTGGGGGCGTATAAGGTTTTTAAAGAAGGCGTTGTCGTAGAAACTTCAAAAAAGCTCATTCGATTGGAATTCTAAGGGCTAGTGCCCTTTTTAATAGTCGAAAGTGATTGGAGGGCAACTAGCCCCCCCCCCCCCACACCCATCCTTCCCCCAAACAATCCAATAAAAATTTTGAGATAACCATTTTGTTCAGCGTAGTTGATTTCCAAATAGAAAACATATTTTTGAGGAGGACACTCCCCCACAACCCTCAAGGAAAGGATTATAAATTATGCCCTGGGGGCATATAAAGTTTTTATTGAAATTTTTGTCGTAGAAGCTTGAAAAAGGGCTCATTCGATTTGAAATTCAAAGGGCTAGTACCCTTTTTAATAGTCGAAAGTGATTTGAGGGCAACTAACCCCCCTAACTTAACATAAACCAGAGACGACACACACACAAAGACGACACACACATAGAGAAGACACACACACAGATACGACAAACACACAGAGACGACACACACACAGACGACAAACACACAGACACGACACACACACATAGACGACACACACAGAGAGACGACACACATACAGAGACGACACACACACAGAGACGACACACACACAGAGACGACACACACAGAGACGTCACACACACACACACACACAGACGACACACACATAGAGACGACACACACACAGAGACGACAAACACACAAAGACGACACACACAGAGAGACGACACACACACAGAGACGATACACACACAGAGACGACACACACACAGAGACGACACACACACAGAGACGCCACACACACACACACAGAGACGATACACACATAGAGACGACACACATACAGAGGCGACACACACACAGAGACGACACACACACAGAGACAACACACACACAGAGACGACAAACACACAGATACGACACACACACAGAGACAAAACACACAGAGAGGCGACACACACATAGAGACGACACACATAGAGATAATACACATAGATACACATAGAGATAAGGTTTTTCCTGAAATCTTTGTCGTAGAAACTTGAAAAAGGGCTCATTCGATTTGAAATTCAAAGGGCTAGTACCCTTTTTAATAGTCGAAAGTGATTTGAGGGCAACTAAACCCCCTCTCACGCCCACTTTTTCTCCAGATACTCCCCCACAACCCTCAGTGCAAGGATTATAAGTTATGCCCTGGGGCATATAAGGTTTTTATTGAAATCTTTGTCGTAGAAACTTGAAAAAGGGCTCATTCGACTTGAAATTCAAAGGGCCAGTACCCTTTTTAATAGTCAAAAGTGATTTGAGGGCAACTACCCCCTCTCATGCCCACCTTTTCCCTAAAGACATCCAATAAAATTTTTTAGATAACCATTTTATTCAACGTAGTTGAAAGTTTGGGAAAATAGGTCTTTAAGGATGACGACTCCCTCCCCCACAGCCCTCAGGGCAAGGGTCGTAAGTTATGCCCTGGGGGCATATAAAGTTTTATTGAAAGCGTTGTCGTAGAGACTTCAAAAGGGCTCATTCAGTTGGAAATTGAACGGGCTAGTGCCTTTTTTAATAGTTGAAAATGATTGGATAGCGACATACGTCCCTCTCACGCCCACCATTTTCCCAAACCTATCCAATCAAAATTTTGAGATATCCATGTTCTTCAACGTAGTTGGAAGTTCTGGAAATTAGGTCTTTTAGGATGATAACCCCCTCAGAGCCCTCAGTGCAAGGGTTGTAAGTTATGGCATGGGGGCATTACAGTTTATATAAAAAATTGTTATAGAAATTTCAAAAAGGGCTCATTTGATTGGATATTGAAATTGCCCTTTTTAATAGTCGAACGTGAGTGGAGAGTAATTAACCCCCCTCTTACACCCACCATTTCCCCAAAAAATTCAATCAAAGTTTAGAGATAGCCATTTTGTTCAACATAGTTGAAAGTTCTGGAAATTGTGCATTTAAGGATGACAAACCCCCGAGAGCCCCAAGGGCAAAGGTTTTAGTTTATGCCCTGGGGGGATATAAAACTTTTTAGATAGAGTTGTCGTAAAACTTCAAAAGAGGCTCATTCAATTCAAAATTGAGAGGGCTAGTGCCCTTTGTAATAGTCGAAAGTGATTGGAGCGTAACTAACCTCCCTCTCACGCCCACAATTCCTCCAAACACATCCAATCAAAATTTTCTGACAGTCATTTTGTTCAAAGTAGTAGAAAGTTCTGGAAATTAGGTCTTTAAGAATGACCTTAGGGTAAGGGTTGTAACTTATTCCCTGGGGGCATATAAGGTGTTTATAGAAAGCGTTGTCGTTTCCAAAAGGGCTCATTCGATTGGAAATCGAAAGGCCTAGTGCCCTTTTTAATAGTCGAAAGTGATTGGAAGGCTTGACATTTTTATACTAAAGATCGATGCGGGTATAATGTATTTTTTTGTTGTTGTTGCTGTTGTTTAGACCCGGGCACTCCGTATCGAAGGAGTTGTCGTGAGAACTTCGAAAAGGGCTCATTCGATTAAAAATAGAAAGGGCTGATGCCCTTTTTAATAGTTGAAAGTGATTGGGGGGCAACTAGTCCCCCTTCCACTCCCATCCTCCCATTTGCCCATTATGTTTAAAAACTAAATATTGCCTTAAGATTAAATCAAAATGCGCTGTGATAATGCTAATTCCCAATAAGGCATCTCAGAAGTATCCCAAGAACGACTGAGGGTATTATGTTGAAACTTTCGGGGCTACTTCTGCTCTTAAAATTTAACCAAATCAAAATAGCGTAAGTGTATCCAAGCTATCAAAGAAAGTAAACAGATTTTTTGCGAATGGTATCAAGTTTTCCATTTTAGGTTAACTAGAGGAGGTATGAAACTAAATTAAATAGTACTATTTGTGTCTAGATATTTAAAAGGGTGTATATTGTTAAAAATTGCTGAAAAATTTTCTCCAGCATACAAATAGCAGGCCAAACTATAAGGTCTTAAAAAAGGAAAAGATTTAAATTATTATTTTCTTTTTCCCTGAAAAGACTATGTTAATATAAAACGAACAGATATTAATTAAAAAAACTTTTTCTACAAAATAAGTTTTTCAAAGAAAAGTAAAGAACTCCATTAAACAAAAAAAGAGCAAAAATAAAATCAAATAATCTACCAAGCGTGAAACTACCACAAATCAACATCGATAAATAAATGCAACCCAAAACTAACAGAAATTACAATAAATAACCGAGTCAAACTCAAAACGAGCAGAAATTAACACAAGTTGGGCGCAAAACCCCTATGCCTTCCCAAGGCCAAAACAAAATTTGCACTTTACTAAAAAAATATAAATGTTTTTACTTTTATAAAATTAATAAATCAAATAATATTAATATTTTGATTACTAAATATCAGTATATTTATATTAATTTGACAATGTACATTTATTTGTATTTTTTCAGTATAGTGCAAATTTTGTTCTGGCTTTGGGAAGGCATAGGGGTTTTGTGCCCAACTTATGCTAATAGTTAATAGTCGACAAGTAGTTGACAACGTCTTGTCTCGGTAATTTAAACTTATGATTTAAAGTATTATTTTCTTTTTCCCTGAAAAGACTATGTTAATATAAAACGAACAGATATTAATTAAAAAAAACTTTTTCTACAAAATAAGTTTTTCAAAGAAAAGTAAAAAATTCTATTAAACAAAAAAAGAGCAAAAATAAAATCAAATAATTTACCAAGTGTGAAACTACCACAAATAAGCATCGATAAATAAATTAAACCCAAAACGAACAAAAATTACAATAACTAACCGAGTGAAACTCAAAACGAGCAGAAATTAACATGAGTAGGGCTCAAAACCCCTATGCCATCCCAAGGCCAGAACATAATTTGCACTTTACTGATAAAATATACATGTTTTTACTTTTATAGCTTTAATAAATCAAATAATATTAACATTTTGATTACTAGATATCAGTATATGTAAATTAAACTGACAATGCACACTCATTTGTATTTTTTCAGTAAAGTGCAAATTTTATTCTGGCCTTGGGAAGCCATAGCGGTTTTACGCCCAACTTATGTTAATTTCTGCTCGTTTTGAGTTTGACTCGGTTATTTATTGTAATTTCTGTTCGTTTTGGGTTTCATTTATTTATCGATGCTGATTTGTGGTAGTTTCACGCTATTTGAAATTATTTTTGCTCTTTTTTTGTTAATGGAGTTCTTTACTTTTCTTTGAAAAACTTATTTTGTAGAAAAAGTTTTTTTAATTAATTAATTAAAAAAAACTTTCTGAAAAAATCAGTTTTTCAAGGATAAGTAAAGGCCATTTTAAACTTAAGCTCAGCAAATACAAATAACTTTTAAAATTTAAACTCAAAACGACCAGAAATTACTATTAAAGAATAAATGAAGCCCAAAACGAACAGAAATTAAATAAACAATCACAGCAAAAACATGCAACAAGTAATGATATAAATGAATAAATAGATCTTATAGCGAGTAATGCTTGGATTGAATATGAAAATCAAGCTTAAGACGAAAAAAATATTTTCCTATTGAAGTACATATGATGACAGCGAAATAAACTCTTGAACTGATGAATCTTTCAACAATTATTATCATTATACATCAAATATTCAATTTGATGTTGTTAATACTTTCCAAGACTGTTCAAGACGCATATAGTTTTCAGTAAAGCGCCAATGACACTTTAGGTTTTAGACTTTTACAGTGAGAGAAGGAGGTCATACCCAAGCTCTTGTTTGTGGTGATTTTTGGTTGTTTCAAGCTTGATTTGCATATTCAATTTAAGTTTCACTCGTTTTAAGATTTATTTATTAATTTACATTAATATCTATTGCATGTTTGTTTGCATTGATTGTTTATTTAATTTCTGTTCGTTTTAAGTTTCATTTGTACAGCAATAGGTAAATATTTTTTTCGTCTTAAGCTTGATTTTCATATTCAATCTAAGCATTACTCGCTTTAAGATCTATTTATTCATTTATATCATTACTGGTTGTATGTTTTTGCTATGATTTTTTATTTAATTTCTATTCGTTTTGGGCTTCATTTATTCTTTAATAGTAATTTCTGGTCGTTTTGAATTTGAATTTTAAAAGGTATTTGTATTTGCCGAGCTTAAGTTTAAAATGGCCTTTACTTTTCCTTGAAAAACTGGTTTTTTCGGAAAGTTTTGTTTTAATTAATTTTGTTCGTTTTTGATTGCAAAAAATTTCAAGTTTTTAAAAGTTCCTTATTTAAAAATCAAACTTAAAAAAAAAAATCAAATATGTATCAAAGTATCAAACTGATATCAAAGTAACAATATCAAAGTGAAAAGATGGGTTTGTGTCAACCTCGGAGTTTTTATTATCTGATTTTTGAACTATTTTTAACAAAATTGCTATCTCAAAATTTTTATCGGAGGGGTTTGGAGAAAAAGGGCGTGGGGGGACTAGATTAAGCTTTAGTCTCTTTTGACTCTTTAAAAGTGAACTAGAAATTTCTATTTTCAATCAAATGAGCCCTCTCTGAAATTTATACGAGTATTCCTTCTATAAAAACCATATACAACGCCTGTCCCTCGGCCCTGGGAGGTTGTGTTGGCCCTGGAGTTTCAATATCTGATGGTTGAACTATTTTTAAAAAAAAACAGTCACCTGGAATTTTTATCGGATGGGTTTATCCATCCGATACGCCCAAACGCGTGGAGGGCGGGAGGGGCTATTTTCCCTCCGATCTTTTTACTCTGAGAAAATGAACTACAACTTTTAATTTCCATTCAAATGAACCCTCTCTGAAGTTTATACGAGTATACCTTCCATAAGAACCATATATGCCCCCAGAGCAATACTTACAACGCCTGCCCTGGCCCTGGGAGGGTTGTGTCGACACAGGAGTTTTTCTTATCGGACCTTTGAACTATTTTTAACGAAATGACCATACGTAAAGGAGGTTTAGTTATATGAACTTTGAATTATTTTTATTAAAATGGCTACCTAAAATTTTTTATCAGATGTATTTGGGGGAAAAGGGCTTGGGGGGCCAGTTGTCCTCTGATCATTTTTGACTCTTAAAAAGGGCTAGATTTCAATAGCCAATCAAATGAGCCCTCTCTGAAGTTTATATGAGCATCCCTTTCATACAAACAATATATGCCCCGGGGCATAACTTACAATGCCGGCCCCCGGGCCCTGGGGGGTTGTGACGACACCTGAGTTTTTTTTATCTGACTTTTGAGAAATTTTTAACTTAATGCCTATCTCAAAATTTTTATTGGATGCATTTGGGAAAAAGGGGCTTGGGGGGCTAGTTGCCCTCCAATATCTTTGACTCGAAAAAACTTAACTAGAACTTTCAATTTCCAATCAAATGAGCCATCTCTGAGTTTTTTACGAGCATCCCTTCAATAAGAACCTTATATTCCCCAAGGACATAACTTACAACACGTGCCCTCTGGCCCTGGGGGGCTGTGCTGACCCCTGAGTTTTCGTTATATGGTCTTTGAACTATTAAAAAAAAATATCTCAAAGTTCTTATTGGATGGGTTTGAGGAAAAAAGGGCGTGGAGGGGGGGGGGGGCTAGGTGCCCTCCAATCTTTTTTAACTCTTAAAAAGTAAACTACAACTTTAAATTTCCAACCAAATGATACCTCCTTAAAATTAATACGAGCATCCCTTCCATAAGACTCATATATGCCCCCAAGGCATAACTTATAACGCCTGCCCCCGGGCCCTGGTGGGTTGTTTCAATACCGGAATTTTTGTTATATAATCTTTGAACTATTTTAACAAAATAGCTATCTTAAAATTTTTATTGGATGCATTTGGGAAAATAGGTTTTAGGGGAGTGGGGAAGCTGGTTACCATCCAATATCTTTTGACGCTTAAAATGTGAACTAGAACTTTCAATTTCCAATCAAATGATCCCTCTCTGAAGTTTATACGACAATGTTGTCTATACAAAACCTTATATGCCCCCAGGGCATAACTTACAACTATTGCCCTGAGGGCTATGGGGCATTTGTCATCCTCAAAGATCTAATTTCCAGAACTTAAAACTATGTTTAATAAAATGGCTGTCATAAAATTTTGATTGGGTGTGTTTGGGGAAAAGATGGGCGTGAAAGGGGGGTTAGTTGCCCTCAAATCACTTTCGACTAGTAAAAAGGGACTAGCCATTTGAATTTCAAATCGAATGAGCCTTTTTTGAAGTTTCTACGAAACCACCTTCTATAAAAACCTTATATGCCCCCAGGGTATAACTTAAAACCATTGCCTTGAGGGTTGTGGGGGAGTGTCCTCCTCGAAAACATATTTTCTATCTGAAAATCAACTACGGTGAACAAAATGGCTATCTTAAAATTTTGATTGGATATGTTTGGGGGAATGATGGGCGGGGGGGGGGGGCTAGTTGCCCTCCAATCACTTTCGACTATAAAAAACGGCACTAGCCCTTTGAATTTCCAATCGAATGAGCCTTTTTGAAGTTTCTACGACAACGCCTTCTATAAAAACCTTATATGCCCCCACGGCATAACTTAAAACCCTTGCCCGAAGGGTTGTGGGGGAGTATCCTCCTCAAAAACATATTTTCTATCTGGAAATCCACTACACTGAACAAAATGGCTATCTCAAAATTTTGATTGGATGTGTTTGGGGGAATGATGGGCGGGGGGGGGGGCTAGTTGCCATCCAATCACTTTCGACTATTCAAAAGGGCACTAGACCTTTGCATTTCTAATTGAATGAGCCACTTTTGAAGCTTCCACAACAACGCCTTCTATAAAAACCTTATATGCCCACAGGGCATAACTTAAAAACCCTTGCCCTGAGGGTTGTGGGGGATTGTCCTACTCAAAAACATATTTTCTATCTGGAAATCAACTACGCTGAACAAAATGGCTTTCTCAAAATTTTGATTGGATGTGTTTGGGGGAATGATAGGCGTTGGGGGGGGGGGGGGGGGGGGGGGTAATTGCCCTCCAATCACTTTTGACTATCAAAAAGGGCACTAACCCTTTGAATTTCATATCGAAGGAGCCTTTTTTGAAGTTTCTACGACAACGCCTTCTATAAAAACCTTATTTGCCCCCAGGGCATAACTTAAAACCCTTGCCCTAAGGGTTGTGGGGGAGTGTCCTCCTCAAAAACATATTTTCCATCTGGAATTCAACTACGCTGATCAAAAATGCTATCTCAAAATTTTGATTGGATGTGTTTGGGGGAATGATGGGCGGGGGGGAAGGCTAGTTGCCCTCCAATGCAAACTCCAGAAGCAAAACTTGTGTTGTATCTGAGTGAAAATGTGTTTTTGAACAATTATGAATAGAGAGATCATTGAGGAAGCATCATTCTGTCTCTACGATGGAAATTTTATCTATAATCGTATTCTGCTGTATTCTTAAATGTAAGTCTCAATAAACCTATTACTTTTTCATTTGTGTTTATCTTTCATATATGTCTGTATTTCGATACGTAGTAGGTAACTAATTCAAGTGTCTCCATAGGAAACGCTCTCATAGGAAAGCTAGTCTTCATGTAATATTAAAGGAACGTGGTAAAGAGCTGACCCTGGATGTTATGGCTAGGCTTCTATGCTAGGAGTTCTTCAACAGTAACTTCAAGAGCCTACCCTTTCCCCCATGGTATTTGGCGCAATGTCGCAATGTTGAGTTTGAATAACCGAATAATTTACCCCACACGATAAATCATAATTAATTCCCCCATTTTAAGTGGCGTGGCCTGGAACTTGGAGGAAAACACGAGAACTAGTTATACTATAATTTTTTTTCTGTTTTAAAATAAATTTTTTCTGTTTTAAAATCAATGGACAGATACAGACTTATAAGAACAAGTGTCTAAGCCTAGAACCCCTAAGATGTTTTTAGGGACACCCTATTAGAGTCTCACTAAGAGATAAGTAGTTCTCCCCTGAGTAGGCTAAGTAAAAAAAAATCAATTGGTTGTGTTTGTGTAATTTTATAATATTAATTTAACTATTTAAAAAAAATGCCAACATGTCAGAAGAGTTAAGTGAACTATTCATTGCACAAAAACTAGTCGCAAAAAATGTTGAAATAACAAAATCTATTCCCCAATATGATGGACAGTCAGATGTGGATGAGTTCAATATCCAATTGGCCCAATTTGTAGAAAGAACTAGAACAGAGCTAAAAACATTAATAAGCATGCTACTTCTAAGATTGAGAGGGCAGGCTTTAACCTTCTTAAAGCGAATTGAAAATACTGTAGGGGAAGACAATTGTCCCCAAATAAATTCGATAGACAACTTACTAACAGCGTTCCGAGACATATTTATTGAAGCAAGTTCAACAAACAAATTAAAACACAGGATGGCATGCTTTGACCAAACACAGAATTTAAGAGAATATATACACAGTGTAAGGGTTTCAGTCGAAACACAATTTGGAAAAGGGTCCGGAGATCTATATGAGAAAATTATACTACATGCCTTTTTACAAAGGCTTACCCCAAAATTATATCGAATGATAATATCTAAAAATATTCAAACATTGGACTTGGCAGTTCAGGAGGTGGAACGAATGATTGAAATTGACACGATTGTGGCAAACCACAATAAGTCAGGAATAAATAGCAGAGGCGAATCAACCGCAAGACCGATCAAACGAGATTTCTCCTGCTTTCTTTTCAAGGGATAATTCCCCAATACCACAGAAAAGTAGAACACAAGAACCCGCTAGGCAGAGGACTGTACGTTTTCAGCCTACTAAACCAATCAGTTATGGCAACAATTCAACGGCAATAAGATGCTATACGTGTAATCATCCCGGACATATCGCGAGACAGTGCCGTTTTCGAAATTGTTACGGCCCAACAGCACCAAATAATGACAACCATTTGTCCAGGAGAACAAATTTAAATGACCTTCCTGATCCATTGCGCACTATCTCAATGGGTATGCACTCTTCAGGAGGTTATAGGCACGGAGGATTACACCTACCATTACCCCACAACCCCGTTGCTAAGCCAGGTTTATATACACCAAGCCGGCAAATGTACATGAGCCCTTCCCGCAACAGACAAAATAACTATCGATTCCCAAACTCAAATACTCGGCAAAACCAGTATAGTGCAGGAGTGATATATCCTACGAGATTTAACAGAAATACGGAAAATTTGCCAACGGGAAATGCAAACTTTCAGATGGCGCGAAATGAACAAATACCGCGACCCAACGGCACAAGAAATCCCAATACGCGTAACAATACATGGCAAACAAATGTCAATCAGTTAGCTAGAGATTCCGTAGACATATCTGAATCTCTATTGCAAGCACCAACATATGAAATAAACCCACAAGGAAACGCATCAGGCCCCCTAGAAGAATAGAAAGGACCAAGAAGGGAGCTAGCCAGAATTTTTATAGGTCTTACCCAATAATAGTACCGCCTTTTAGTGATAATAATAACATGTTACCTATATTCAATAAATTTTGTGTGGCAAACATTTATTTTAAAACAATAGTAGATTCTGGCGCGACAGCTAAAATAATAGACTCATGTTTATTCAATAAATTACCCTCGTATATTAAGCGACAGAAAAATTTTAATAATCCCAACTTAACTAGTATAACAGGGCATAAACTGTATTCAAAAGGTTCAATTCGCCTAGATGTGAAAAGAGATAACATAATTTTTCCGACCGACTTTATAATATGCAACAATATTCCATACGAAGCCATTATAGGTGCTAATTTTTTAAAGTCAAATAAAGTACTATTAGACGTAGCGAATGAAAGGCTCGTATACCCTGCAAATTCTTCTCCCCGGCGGGTAGTCACACACGATATTCTCATATGAAGAATCACTTTTTGTAACAGCCAAACAAAAATCAGTAGGCTTATAATCATAACTACCATTGTCCTCACAACGATGACATAGAAACCATACTCTCTTGATGTTTTTACAATTCCAATTATTCTTCCCAAAACATTTTAAATTCGTGGCGATACCAATACCTTAGAAATAAACTGAAATCACGTATTCAGTTTTTTCCAATCATGCCAAAATATGCATTTTCCCATTAATCGCAATTATCTTAGTGACAATTGGAGCATAGTTATCCTCTAGGATGAGATTCACAAGCCTCTTCAACACAGGAATTACAATCCTTAATTTGTACAGAATATCCTCTGTGCAATTTATACGGATGACATAATCTACGCTTTTTGTTACAGTCATCAACTGTAGTGCAGTTCTCACATGATGACCAGCTGCCCAATGTATATAAACATAGTTGAAATATGTAGAACATTTTTTTACTGTGTTAACTCTCACACCACCAAATAGAAAATGACTTGCGTCTTTTTACTTCTAGAAAGAGAGAGAGAGGGAGGGAGAGAGAGGAGTAATCGAGTGACATTATACTTAATTATATTTTTTTGGAACGAATTCTTTCTAAATTGTCGACTGTTCTCATGAAAAACAAGGACTGAAAAATCATTTTCCGTGACCACGTCAATCATTTTATCAGAGAATATTTTCTTTCGTGCGGTTAACACCTAAAATTGATCATTTAGATTAATACAATTTTCTAATGTTACACGATTCCGTAAGATTTTCTGTTTCTCAAATCCATTCATTTATTTTGTTCTTTACACTCCTACCGCCGATTATAGACTAAACTAATAATTGCAAGTTTCTACTTTGTGCACACTCTCAGCGCCTAATGGTTCCCTAGACATAGGAGTAAATGATCAACTAAATATCAAACCAAAACAAAACAAAGAAATAACAGCTGGCTAGTATTTAAAAGAATTTTTTATCAACCGGAAATTGAGATAAAACCATGTGTGTCATAGAAATGACGGGGTACTGTTCGATCGGAATGATTTAAAGGCTGTGTGTGTATTTGGAGTTAAAGGCTATATGTGTATTGGGTGTAATTAATGGGATATGGAGGATTTAAAAAAAAGTGCCGGTACCTGGGATGGAAGGGGGTGGGCCCTGTTCGGATCCAAAGGGTTTATACTACTGCAGTCATAAATAGTCAAAGTCACAAGTACTCGTATTAGCATTTACAAATAGTCACCACTGCAGTCATTATTATTCATACTCACAAGTAGTCCCAAGTATTCATAGTCACAGGTAAAACAGTCGTAGTCACAAGTTGTCACAGTGTCGGTCACAGAAATAATACTTATCACCCATAGCCTCTCCTAAGACATAGTGGACATAGCCCCAGTCTAAAATAGAGGTAGTCGAAGTCGTAAGCAGTGACACTTGCAACTAGTCTCAAGTAGTCATAGCAAAATTCACAAGTAGTTTCAGTGGCTGCCACAGTGATATTTGAAATACTACTACTACTACTACTACTAACAACTAACCGCAGCACCAAGCCGCCTGAGGCCAACACAGCTACGCACGCTCCTCCTCCACCCCAATCTATTCAAAGCCTCCCTTTTTACACCCGCCCACGAAGTTCCCATTTCCTTTAAATCTTTAAATCAACAAGAGTCGAAATCCTGCACAGACAGTCTCAAGCCTATTACCTCCGGCTCATTATATATTCATGCCTACAAATATTATGCTACTACGGGGAGGCAACCCATAATAGATAAATTAGACAGGAAGAGGTTTTTCAGCCCAAAGACGCCCATCAAAACATACTAAGCCCAGAAAAATTGTCCATTAGTCAGAATCTCGTGCGAATGCTGTGTCGTTTACTAGGCTATAATTTCCTCGAGGGGCGCCACTCCTCAAGTGGGAATAGAGTTGACCGCAAGGTCCCCAGTCTTGCAGGTACCCCGAAAAGGTCGAGGAAGCCCTTTGCAGAGGCCGTTGTCCATAGATCTGGATCTTACGCCCTGCCGCAGTTGTCCTCCAATAGAGGATCCTCCCGCGATGGTGTTCTGCATCACCATGCAATTTAACCCATTACTGGGAGAAGGTTTGCAACTCATGGGACTTGTGAACAAACCAGTGGGCCCTTTTGAGTGTACATTTGAGGGGCCTTCTTCCTCCTCCGCCTGTATTTATGACCCCGGGCGAGGGTGCCCCAGTTTCTATTATGGACCCCCAGGGACAAGGTCCCCCCTTGGTCCGTGCCTCCTATGGAGGTACCCTACATATCTGTAGAGCGTTCCCCTATCGCCACCTGGGGACACGCTGAATGGCCTGGGGGAGGCCAGATGATGTAATATTGCCTATTATGTCATATTTGTGTGAACTGCCTGATTCCCCAGCGGTCATTTACATATTACCTATTTACATATAAAAGAGATCAAGTATAATGCCAAATTAATTGGTGAATGAAAACTTATTTCATTTTGTATCCGAGTGTGAAGAGTTGTCTGAGTTGCGGAATGAATGTTTCGGACGAGTGTTTGGGAGCCAATGCTGGTTAATAGAGCGGATGGCTGAGAGGAACGCATGTGTTATTAAACAGTTGTGTAAGTTTCTTCGTTTAGGGATTAAATATAGGGAATCATGTTTGAGGGGATAGCCTGATACTATTTTTATGATTTGAATTTAATTATATGGTGTTTGTTGGTTAAAGGTCGAACCTTGGTGTGTTTCTTTTTTTGTCGTTTTGTTGTTCTTTTTCTTTTTTCCTTTTTTGATTTTTACTATCTAAAGTTGTATTTTGTTCCTGAGTGTTGGTTTATAGATTGTATTATGTGTCTATGTACCAACACAAAAAGAATTGTGGACAATACCAGAATTAAAAATGATTTGGTAAACAAATGTAGATGCTGCAGCAGCTTATCATTTGCATGTAATAAATGAAAACCACATAATTGATCATAACCACGCGAGAACTTTTTTCGAAGGTGAATGATAGCACTATAAATATCAGAGGCCATAACTACCAAGCCAAGTGACACCTTTTGACTTTTTTCCCCCAATGAATCTCCAGATTTCACTTGGGTTAGTTGCGAGACGCTCGCACCTGCAGTCAATTATCTCAGCTTTGTGATTGGCAAGACACCTAGCAAAACTACATTAGGTATATAACCGTATGTCATTAACGGCACCAGACTTCGGCCGGTCGCAATCATTCCATATTTGGTGCCAAAACTTTGAAGATTTGCAACTTTGCTGTAAAGCCGGATTTATCGACCAGCCAGGTATTTCTGAACCCGAACGAACTTTACGTACAGGAACGGCACAACGCTCAGCAGAACGCATTGCATGTGTGATCTCACTACAGCAAATGTTGATTAGAATTTTATTTCTCTGACTCGGCGAGTTCTAAAGAGTGTTGCAGCAGCTGTAAAAGGATCTTAATTTTGTCAGGTATGGCATCGAGTTCTGCTTTATATACAACAGCATTTATTTTCTTCCAGTCATATTTGAATTCCCACTTCCATTTCTTTTCATTTTTTTAAAGAGAACACTAGCAATAATGAAATAGTTAGAAATTGGTAAATGATCCAATACCGATACGCTAAAGTCAACATGGCCAGACCCATTCGCAGTCCTAGGCCAGACCCTAGTACCATTAACTTTACTTACAGGCTCCCGAACAAAAATTCTATTTATTTAAAACCTGTAATAAAACCTGTATTTAAACAATGGGAGTAGTAAGGCCTTACTACTTTTAACGGAGCCCATAGCCGCAACTCCTTTCTTCCAATGGTTTAATGGCGCAAGAAGAAGGTTTAACGGCGCATTCCTAAATTCGTGAATACGTGCCCCTTTTTTGTTTCCAGGCAAGACTCCCAGGTATTTCAATATAATTAATTGGAGTGTGGTCAGGATAATATACAAGTAGTAATAAATAGGGAAATTAATAAAGGGAATGGAGCTCCTAATCCCTCGCACCTGGGCAATGCGGTCACCTGTTTCTAGGTGTTATGACGCAATTATCTGTCACTTTTAAAAACCTTAGACGGCAATTTTGTAAGAAATCATGTCTTAACATGTTTGTGACGTCCTAGAAGACATTTTATTGACTGGAAGTCAGTGTGTTTTTAGCGGTGAGAGAGGAGTGTCAAGATCAAAATTACTAAAGTGGACAGACAGAAATTTTTGGTAATCTTGTTACTTTGGAGAAATGGTTAATTCTAGATGATAATTTTCAAAGATTGTCGGTGAAGAAGAGAATCTTCGCTAAGAGGATGATTGATACTATAGTGAGAAATGAGTCTCCATCGTTAGACTATTGCCTGAGATTTATGTGTCGCGGCTCCCAGGCATTTACTCTATTTATAGATATATTGATTGAGACGAGATAAAATGATATTGCACATCCGTTTGAAAATGATTCAGAGTTTCAGTTACTCATCCCAATTCTCTAGCGACCCAATATGTTAAAACTGATAGCAAAGAATATTCGTTTTCCTCAATCAGTTTTTTTCTGGAAGTGAAACAGTCAAGATAGAAAAATGTTTTACACATGCCCATTATGCTTGTATACTTTGGGCAGCTGGTCATCCTCTGAGAATTGTACTTTTTCTGATGACTATAATAAAAAGTGTAAATTATGCAATCCGTGTAAATTACGTAAAGGATATGCTGTGCAAATTAAAGACTGTAAGTCCTGTCTTGAAGATCTTTGCGAATCTCATAGTAGAGGTTTCTTATGCTCCAATTGTTACTATGGCATATGGGATCAATGGGAAAATACCTACCCATGCATAGTTGGGAAAAACCTAAACGCGAGTTCAGTTTATTTTTAAGAGACTGGTATCGTCGTGGCTTTAAACTATTTTTGGAAGAAGAACAGGGTCTACGCTTCAATTTCTGGAACAATAAAAGAATCTGGTTTTTAAGACGTCGCTATGAAGATACCGGCTACTTTGATTATAAACCTACAGACTTTTATTTGGCTGTTACAAAAAGTGATTCTTCATATAAGAATTTTGTATGTGACATTGCTTGAAATAAGCAAATTGAAACACGTGAAATTTATAATATGAATCAGAGTAGTATTAACGACTTTACAAAGAGACTTAACAAAAATAAAGTTAAAATATATTGTAGAAAATATGACCCTAACTTTGCGTGCCAAGAGGAGTACAAGTTGAATCCCAACGAGCTGCTGCCGCTTATCGTTTCTGGTGATTACCTATATGTAGAAGAAGAAATGTTAAAGGCCACAGTGTTCTGTATATATATAAAAATTTTATTAAGAAACAAATTTACATACATTTTTAAAGCATTTCACTCTTAGGGCACTGAAATTTATAATATAGAGGTAGGAAAGTGTATTTTCAACAATAAAGTTGTTCAGTCGAGGATCGTCACCATAAATATTGAGGAATTGACTCTAAGTATGCCCACAACTTCGAATAATAAAATATAATAGCGCATGAGAACCCCAGCTTTTCGTTGATAAATTAAATTCTTGGATTCCGGTTTTAAATAATAGATTTTTCACTTTGCTCAAGAAAATTTTTTATGTGAGGTGTGTAGAATGTACACGGTAGGCCAATCTTAATACTATAGTGCTTCTTGTTTGAAAGATTCATAACCAATTACGTTTGATGGACTGCTATTAACAATAATAATGGTATTGTCGGCATGATGAATATGCTCCAGGAAATCCAAAGGTATGCAATAGGATTTCTATTTGAACATGTAAAGGTTCATATTGAATACATTGATTATTTGATTCGTGTTCATGGTACTAAGTCTGTATCACTGGAAAGAAGGAATTCTTTGGAATCCGTGAGAGTCCATGCATCCCATTGGACTGCCCTTCTTAGACACTCCGCCCAGTCACTCTAAATGGACTGTACATCTTGGACATAGTCGGGACAGCCCTATAAAAGAAATAAATTTAAGAGAAATAGGAAATTTAATATTTTTTTTCTATTTTTACGGCTTTTTCTTAAAAAAATTCTCTCCGCTTTGCAAAACCTATCTTAACCAGCTGAAAGAGCGCATAAGTTCTTCATTTTTAGTCGTAGTGCAAATGAAATAAAATTACATTTAATATATTTTCTTTGTGTGTTTTTTTCTTAGAGAAATGCTCCATTACTACAAAACGTAGCCTTAACTAGCTGAAAGAGCGCATAAATTCTTCAGTTTTAGTCGTAATGCAAATGAAATAAAATAACATTTAATATGTTTATCTATTTTTGTTTGTTTGTTTTTTCCTTATGAAAATTCCCTCCGCTTTGCAAAACATAATCTTAATTAGCTGAAAGAGCGCATAAATTCTTCAGTTTTAGTCGTAATGCAAATGAAATAAAGTAACAATTAATATATTTGTCTATTTTTGTTTGTTTGTTTTTTCTAATTAAAATTCCCTCAAATTGCAAAACATAATCTTAACTAGCTGAAGGAGTGAATGAATTTTTCATTTTTAGTCATAATGCAAATGAAATAAAATAATATTTAATATATTTTTCGACTTTTTGTGTCTTTCCTTAGAAAAATGCTCCATTATTACAAAACTTGGCCTTAACTAACTGAAAGAGAGGGTAAATTCTTCATTTTAGTTATATCACACGAGTAATTAAGAAACATTTATTATAATATTTTGTATCATACTCATATAAACATTTCCTCCACTTTGTAAAACACAGTCTTAACTAGCTGAAAGAGTGCATAAATTCTTTATTTTTAGTCGTCATGCAAATGATATAATATAGAATTTAATATATTTTTCTATTTTTTTTGTGTTTTTTCTTATAAGAATTTCCTCTGCTTTGCGAAGCATAATCACGGCGCACATGCGACGTGTGTGTATTCTCTATCCTTTGAGTTTTTACTGAACAGATTGAGGTTAGGTTTGGTTATTTGTATTTTGACATTGGAGGAGTATGAATCATTTTAAAACGCTATTCATGTCCTTTCTTTGCGGACCGTCAATGTCGGGCAAAACAACACTATTAACGAAAATAATTCAAAACCTTGATAAAATGTTTTTAGAAAACCCGAAATATATCAATTATTGTTCCAACGTCTAGCATGACTCTGTATGTCCTACATTTGATGCTGCAGCTTTTATCAAGACCCGTTGCAGCCTTTGGGATTGTTTCCCCTTTTTTCAAAAACCAAATTTATTTTGTTAGAATACAAAACTTATATTACAGACAAAATTGTCTAGGATTTTTCACTAATACGGTGAATAGCCAAGATTTTCTAAGATTTATCCCCCTGACTCTTCACGAAATTGTGAAGTTTTTTGACTCTAGCACATATTCACCAATATTACCATATTGAATTTTTCATTTTTGCATATTTTCATCGAAAAAGCCACAAATTCTCAATTTTCTTGTAGATTAATTAAAAAAAACTTTCCGAAAATAAGTTTTTCAAAGAAAAGTAAAGGCCATTTTAAACTTAAGCTCAGCAGATACAAATACCTTTTAAAATTCAAACTCAAAACGACCAGAAATTATTATTAAAGAATAAATTAAACCCAAAACGAACAGAAATTAAATAAGCAATCATAGAAAAAACATTCATCAAATAATATAAATGAATAAATAGATCTTAAAGCGAGTAATGTTTAGATTGAATATGAATATTAAGCTTAAAATGAAAAAAAAAATTCTTATTGAAGTATAAATGAAACTTAAAACGAACAGAAATTAAATAAACAATCAATGCAAAAAAACATAAAATAAATATTAATGTAAATTAATAAATAAATCTTAAAACAAGTGAAACTTAAATTGAATATGCAAATCAAGCTTGAAAACGAACAAAAATCACCACAAACAAGAGTTTGGGTATGACCTCCTTCTCTCATTGTAAAAGTCTAAAACCTACTGCGTCATTGGCGCTTTACTGAAAACCAATTTTATGACAAATGTTTTCTTTTGTACTTAATATTGAAAATAAACATTAAAATTATAGTAAAATTTTAAACTGGTGAGTTTTCAGCAATTAATATCATTATACATAAAATATTCAGGTTAATTTATTAGCTCTTTTTAAAGTTGTTAAAGATGAATATATTTTCCCTACAGGCAAATGTTTGGGTACTGCCTCCTTTCCTAACTGTAAATAAAAACCTAAAGCCTACTGCATCATTGGCACTTAACTGAAAACGGATTATATTACAAATATTTTCTTTTCCAGTTCTTACAGCATTGAAAATAAAAATACATTTACAGTGAAATAAATTATTAAACTGATGGATCTTTCAACAATTAATATCATTATTCATCAAATATTCAATTTGATGTTGGTTATACTTTCCAATACTGTTCAAGACACATGTAGGTTTCAGTAAAGCGCCAATGACGCAGTAGTTTTTAGACTTTTACAGTGAGAGAAGGAAGTCATACCCAAACTCTTGTTTGTGGTGATTTGTGTTTATTTCAAGCTTGATTTGCATATTCAATTTGAGTTTCACTCGTTTTAAGATTTATTTATTAATTTACATTAATATTTATTGTATATTTGTTTGCATTGATTGTTTATTTAATTTCTGTTTGTTTTAAGTTCCATTTATACTTCAATAGGAAAAATACTTTTTTTCATTTTAAGCTTGATATTCATATTTAATCTATACATTACTCGCTTTAAGATCTATTTATTCATTTATATTATTACTTGTTGAATGTTTTTGCTATGATTGCTTATTTAATTTCTGTTCGTTTTGGGTTTCATTTATTCTTTAATATTAATTTCTGGTCGTTTTAAGTTTGAATTCTAAAAGGTATTTGTATCTGCTGAGCTTAAGTTTAGAATGGCCTTTACTTTTCTTTGAAAAACTTATTTTTCGGAAAGTTTTTTTAATTAATGTTTTTCGTTTTTGATTGCGAAAAAGTTTTAGAAATTCCATATTTCAAAATCACTCTTTAAAAAAATCAAACATTCATCAAAGTATCAGAAATGATATCAAAGTAACAATATCAAAGTAAAAAAATGGGTTTTGTCAACCTCGGAGTTTTTATTATCTGATGTTTGAGCTATTTTTAACAAAATGCTATCTCAAAATTTTTATCGGATGGGTTAGGGGGAAAGGGGCATGGGGGGACTAGGCTAGCTGCCCTCCAATCACCTTCAACTATTAAAAAGGGCACTAGCCCTTTGAATTTCCAATCGAATGAACCTTTTTTGAAGTTTCTACGACAACGCCTTGTATAAAAAACTTACATACCCCCAGGGAATAACTTAAAACCCTTGCCCTGACGGTTATTGGGGAGTGTCCTCCTCAAAAACAATTTTCTGTCTGGAAATCAACTACGCTAAACAAAAGGCTATCTCAAAATTTGGATTGGATGTATTTGGAGGAATGATGGGCTGAGGGGCTAGTTGCCCTCGAATCACTTCCAACTATTAAAAAGAGCACTAGCCCTTTGAATTTCAAAACGAATGAGCCTTTTTTGAAGTTTCTACGACAACGCCTTCCATAAAAACCTTAAATGCTCCCAGGGCGTAACTTAAAACCCTTGCCCTGAGGGTTGTGGGGGAGTGTCCTCCTCAAAAACATATTTTCTATTTGGAAATCAACTACGCTGAACAAAATGGCTATCTTAAAATTTTGATTGGATGTGTTTGGGGGAATGATAGGCATGGGGGGGGGGCTAGTTGCCCTCCAATCACTTTTGACTATTAAAAAGGGCACTATCCCTTTGAATTTCCAATTGAATGAGCCTTTTTTGAAGTTTTTGAGACAACGCCCTCTATTAAAAACCTTATATGCCCCAGGGCATAACTTAAAACCCTTGCCCTGAGGGTTGCTGGGGAGTGTCCTCCTCAAAAACAAATTTTCTATATGGAAATAAACTATGCTGAACCAAATGGCTATCTCAAAATTTTGATTGGATGTGTTTGGGGAAATGATGGGCATGGGGGTGGGCTAGTTGTCCTCCAATCACTTTTGACTATTAAAAAGGGCACTAGCCCTTTGAATTTCCGATTGAGTGAGCCTGTTTTGAAGTTTCGACGACAACGCCTTCTAAAAAAATACTTATATGCCCCCAGAGCATAACTTAAAACCCTTGCCCTGAGGGGTGTGGAGGAGTGTCCTCCTCAAAAACATATTTTCTTTTTGGAAATCAATTACGCTGAACAAAATGGCTATCTCAAAATTTTAATTGGGTGTGTTTGGGGGAATGATGGGCATGGGGGGGCTTGTTCCCCTCCAATCACTTTCGACTATTAAAATTGGCACTAGAACTCTCGATTTCTAATCGAATGAGCCCGCTTTGAAGTTTCTACGATGACCCCTTCCATATGAAGTGCCTCTGGGGAAAAAAAATAATAAAACATTGGAGCAGTATGCTCTTTACTATAGGCAATGCTACAGCATTGCCTCTGATGAGCAAGTGAAACCTTCACACTAAAAAATTCAATTTGGTTATATTGGTGAATATGTGCTAGAGTCAAACAGACTAGGTGGACTGGGTAGACGGAGTGGAGGGTCCAAGAAGGGCAGTCCATATAGGATGCATGGACTCTTACGGATTCCGAAGAAATCCTTCTTTCTAGTGATACGACTGATGCTACAGATGATATGATGGTGGTGTATTACACTGAAAACGGACTGCCTTACATTTCGGAGCATTTGGTGTGGAGGGGGCCTTCAGGGAGGGAGTGCATTGAGGACGATGAACATTTGCTTGACGAACTCCCCCCTCTGGCTGAGTTGAAAGTGGTAATGAAGGATGAGTGATTGATCGATGAAGTCACCCCTCTGGCTGAGATGAGAGTGATAGTTGATGACGGAGATGGTGATGTTCAAATAGTTGAAGCGGATTTTATATATTTAAAGAGTATTGTGAATATTGATTTAAGGTTGGAATAAAAACATTTAGACGAATGATTTTATTTAAATAGCTTAGAAAAAAAGAAAAAGGGCTGATTTCTTAAAAAATATAAGAAAATACATTATTAGGAGAAGGAGTATTACTCCGGGGGGCACCTCAGCTGCCATGTATAACCAGTCTAACTGTACAAGACCACATCCTCTTTCTAGGCCAATCAGGGATGTTTCTAAGCGTATTGAATACTGGGGAAAGGGTGACGCAATATGTTCACTGAATACGAGCATGACAACGTTATGGATCCCTATACGTACAAGATCACGTGTCTCTTTCTAGACCAATCAGAGATGTTTCTAAGTGTATTGAATACAGACGGAAATGACGTCGGGCCTATTGTTTCTAAGAAATTCTAGCCTAGATTTACGTAATAGGCTATGATGGAAATCAAGTAACACAATTCTATTTTTAAATATGGCTTCTCTGGAAACATTAGTATAAGTGCATTGTATATCGACGATATTGTAACAGTTAATATTTAGCTATTGAACAATAAGCACTATGGAGAATATTGACAATATTGTTAACCAATTATATGCCGTAAGTTTATTCTATAAATAATCAATTAAGATATTTCGGTACTGTTGCATTATAATTGAGACTTCTTAAAAAGTCAAGTTTGGTTAATGCTAATACAATAAAATATAATAGTTTAGAAACAAATTTGGGGTATATATATGTTTACACATTGTGGGGAAGGGAGGGCAAAGCAGAGCATATATTAAATGTAAATTGGCTAGCATTTTTACCTCTGATCGCGAATTTTAGGCCTGCATGATGTGTGTGTATGTTAACGATCTTTTTTTTATCTAATTTAAAGCCTATATGCTGGAACTGTGGTAACAATTCTATATCTAAATACCCCCCCCCCTGTTTCTTGAGCTTATTACATTTCGAAAGATATGCTATAGGTTTCTAGCCTACGTAACTATCTAAATTTGACAATTTACCTCCTCCCCCTTAATTCCCGGTTTTTTCATTAGCCCTGGTTTTTAGAAAAATAATTTCTACAATATTTACAGGACTCTATGCTGTATTATGGCTTTTTGTGCCATTTCGATATCGAAGAGGGGGGAGGGGGTGGGGTGTGTAATAGGGGACGAGTTTGGTTTTCCACTATAATTTGTACGGATTTTCTCTAAATGAAAAACTAAAATTTAATTTCTTTTTAATGAAAATTTTTAGCATTGTCCATCACCCAACAAGAGGGATAGGGTCAATGCTACTGCCGTGCAGCGGTTGGAGATGGCTGGTTCTTCCATGCCCCCAAAACCCCAAAGGAGAAATGCTGTCCCATCTATGCTCCGCATGCAAGACGGTGAAGTCACCGGACCTTCAAGACCTACAGTTATTGTCTATGCCACCCCTTCTATGCCCTCTATACAAGGCGAGAATGCCCTCACCCACAATGCAAAGCCCTCTGTCACCTCCATGCAAGAATGTGAAGTTGCCCAGACTTCAAGACCTGTGCGCCATGCCAGTGAAGTTGATGACTCCATTATGTCCAACATGCAATGCCATGATACACCCCTTCAGCCCTTCCAGGCAAGCTGTAGATCTTAATGTAAGTTGAAATTTATTGATATTTTCACTAATTATTTTTTCTCCCAAAAGGAAATATATAGCTCTCCTTTGACGCTAATGCTTCGGAGTATTAGCGGAGTATAGCAGAGGCCCTACAAACAGAACATGGATACACAGCTAGAAGTGAGCTGTTTGTATTCTGCTTCTCTTCAAGATATGAATTACAGCCTTTAATTTATACTGCATATCCTCTATGCAATTTACAGGGATTGCATAATTTAGACTTTTCATTATATTCATCAATAATTGTACAATTCTCACATGATGACCAACTGCCAAGAGTGTACATACATAGTGGACATGTATAGAACATTTCTTTGGTTTCCGATTTTAACTCGCTCACAGCTAAAAAGAAACTTATTCTCGTTCGATAAATTCAGAGGGGGATGGGAGAGGAGTAACTCTATGAAGTAACATAACCTCTTTCGAAGGGGGAGCCATCTACATAGAATCTATGGCAATGTTTTCAAAAGTATATCCACGATATTATTCTGCTTTGTTTCAATTAATATATCAATTAATTGAGTAAAAGCATTTGAGTCACGTTGTAAAAGCTGCATACAATAGTCCAATGGGGGAGAATCAGTTTTTATTATATTGTCAAGTGTTCCCCGTGAGAATATCTTCCGTTGAAGTGATAACTGGAGAAAATTGTCATTCAGAATCAAATGTATTTCCATAATCTCAAGATTCGACTTAATTCTCTCTTTCTCAAATTTATTCATTTTTTAATCCTAACACTCTCACTGCTGACTACAAACTAATCACGATTCGTTCTGCTTCAAGAATATTCGACAACCTATAACATGATTCTAACAAAAAGAAAGGGAACATTTTCGATTTCGAAACAATTTTATTGAGCGTGATCATACAACAATAATATATATTATACATATACAATTACCGATATAACTTATTGTCCTCTATATACTTCACTATTGCATTTAAAGCACTTTGAAGTCTATTTACATGTGCTAAATCAACTTCTGCAGCGAAGCATAATTGGTCCTCCATTTTGAATTTGCTCAATGACAACACATATCTTGCATATTCTTTATCCGATTCAAGACAAAGCCGTGATCCTCTCGTGATTTCTATCGCAATGTTTGGTGCTCTTGTATCATTGCTGCTGCTACCAACTCCACTATCAAGTTCTAATAGTGTAAACATTCCACTCATTATTGTAAAAATATCTCAATGAATTAATATATGAATAAGGTCAAACTGTTCTCACTCCATGAATTCTATTCTCACACTAATAACAACTATATCAAAAATCCTTCCTTATATTTACTGCGTCACTTCCCGTTAGTATTTCCGACTCCTATGATTGGTCTAGAAAGAGGATGTGGTCTTGTATATCTAGGGAGTGTAGGCATCTGATTGGCTGTGATCTTGTATATATATAAATTAGAAAAGGGTTCTTACTTACATTACACTAGGTATTTCTAAGAAAAAATTTGTTACTATTGACAGAAAACTAAGTAAAAAAGAAGAAAAAATGGTAATTTTTAGTCTATAATTTATTTATGTGGGAGAAAAAAGCTTAAGAACCCTTATGCCCTATAATATGCCCCTTGTGGAGGGGGGGGTACCATTTGGTAGCCATAGATTACCACAGAAACAGCCGCGTACAAAATCTTGGAGTTGGTGGAACTTGGAGGTTCTTATGATGGGCTTGGCTTGCAACAACTTGAATCACCGAATTGAAAGTATAATTTTTTAACATGAAATGTCTGAAAATGTCTTAGGAATGATGAATGCTATATCAGAGGGGCAGTCAAATAACAGCACTGTGGCGTGAATTGCTTGGATTGTGACTTTCTGCAGCTTAAAAGTTAATGTAGAGGCGTTAAAGAATTTTTCCGTGGTATTAAGGGAGAGAGTGAAAATATAGTATGCACTTAAACAAACGCTGTATTTTCCTTATGGGATCTCGGAAACACCTATTAATATGGTTTAAATTTATCTCTAAGAACAGTCCGTCCTCGTGAAATTATTGCTCAGGTAACTGAGGGGGGGGGGCAGTCAAATAATAGTACTGTGGTGTGAAATGCATGGAGTAACATGTTGTACGGTTTAAAAGTTAAGGTGGAGGTGTTAAAAAGAATTTTTCCGCAGCGGGGGAGGGGGGAGTGGTGTCGTTTTTTCATAGATTTCTTGTCACTAGAAGCATTTCTCAAATCCTTTCTCGAGAGCCTGTGCTATTTTGATTTATGTCAATGATCTTTCTTGTGTAGTATATAAGCAGAAACTTATTAATTGATGTAGATTTTGTCATGTTAAGCCTTTCCTTGCCCATAGTGGCAGCTATAGTTCGCCTTCTTCTGATGTTCTTGTTTGTTTTTGCTGATGACAGCACACTTGGCACTTCGAAAATAATGAATCAGAGCTTCGATTAAATTTGGAAAATTTGTTTGAGAGGATAAGTTTGTGGCTTGATGCTTAAACGGGTCAGTTTTCTTTACTACGTTTTTACCTTTTTGATAACTATACGGATAGTCATTCAGTTTTTTCTGTCACTTTCACTTAATTTGGGAATATTGGCTCCAACTTTTACCCACCCCCCTCCACAGGATTTGACAAAAATTCGCCATTCTTTGGGGTATGGATTTACAGATCTACTCAGAATGTCGTTGTAAACCATGAAATGGATGACCTCTATTCCCTTTTGAATCAAAATGCTTGACCAAATACCTTCATGGGACATTCTTTAAAAAATGAGTGCTTCACCTTTACAAAAACAGCGAAATTATCTGAAAATAATCTTATAGAAGGGAGAAAACCATAATTGTAAAAAAACACCCAAGCAAGAATCGAACGTAAGACAATCTTTTTCGAAGTTGAACGCTTTACCAACAGAGCCACGCCTGTAATAATGTGATTTGACATTTTAGTGCATGTGCCTTAATGGCATAGCTTTTTAAGGGTGCTTTGAGGAGTAACATAAGAAAGGTGTTCTTGCAAATCTCCAGTTACGTGTTTTGGACCATAATTATTACAATAAGGTTTTCGTTTTATACTTCCAAGCTATTGTACTAAAGAAGTGACATCAAAAGTTTTGTTTTTAGTGCTATATCACACTTACGGATGGTCGAATTGATAAACATCAAGTAGGTATGAGCAATAGCTTTCAAATGAGTCATTAAATGCCACTCTAAAAAGTACTGGCAGCCCACTAGCCCTGGATTATCCACTTGATAAATGCCACCAAAAGTGCCTTTTTTAGTACTATTTTGCACTTACGGATGGCAAAACTGATTAAAATCATGTATATATGAGCAATAGCTTTCAAATTAGCCATTAAGAAGTTCTCTAAGAAGTTTTGGCTGCCCATTACCCCCTAGCTTTTCCACTTGAGACATAACATCAATAGTGTCATTTTTAGTGTCATTTGGCAATTGCCAAAAATAAGTTTATACATTTTTTTTTGAACTTTTGCCAGTGAACGTTTACTGACAAAAGTGTCAATGCACGTTTTCAAGTAGGGCTTCTGATCGAATTGCAGGGCTCTGTGTATCTTTGTAACCCTGAAACCATTGGTCACCAGCCATCGCAATAGCACATGGTGAACAACAATATTCTGTTTTGGCTCCAAACCTGGAATTAGTTTCTGCTTGGAGGGGGTCCAATGCATGCCCATTTCCTTGATCAAAGACCGATTGTATGGAATCAAAGAGTTCTTGGTTACCGGTTTATTTACACACGGAAAAACAGAATCTTTGACAGAGTCGTGGAGCTCGATTGGTATTTGACCGTCAATTTCAAAAAACCATCATTGGGGACTATTTTCCTCGAACGTGTGAATGTCGGGGAAATCTAGGGCAAAATGATTTTCAAGCCATTTGTTATTGCCATACGGTAAACTGTAGTGAGACATTTCTCAGGGGTATAGTGAGTTCAAGTCCAGAAAAACAGCATTGGACTTTTCACCATCAACAGAGTTCTGCCCACTTGGATCAGTTATTAAGACGCAATCCCCGTGAAAAACATACTCCCCCTCATAGATCTTTCTACAAAAAAGTGTTGATCCACATTGGTGATTAGACCTATTTCCTCCCTACTGATTTTTAGAATTAAGTCCATCACGAGGTGTGGTGTTGAAAAATAATAGCCACTGCCTAGCCCGAATTCTGAATAAATTTAGTCTGTGTTCTTGCATAAAATATCTAAAAGAGTTAACACATCGCTTGCCAAGTACATTCTACAATAGCCCAAACCATTTTGACAGTTCCCTTTAGCCCATACCCTCTTGGCAAATTCATAGTCTTCGGCAGTGCATTCTTTATCGGTAAGTGAATTATAGAATGCTTCAATGGAAGAGAGTTCCTCCTCACTTAACCTTGCGCCAGAGTTGTAATAGTCATATGCATATATGCCTCTACAAGTCAGTAAGTCTTATATTTCATTGTCAGAAAAGTGCTGTTTAAGCAGAGGGAAACTATCAAAATTGTCACTTTTCGGCACTTGAATTAGTTGGCTGAGAGCCTTGGGGGAAAAAACTATAAGAATCTAAAAAACGGTTTTTATTCCAACACGTATGCCCATTATCCACTGTCTGCCATTTGAATTCTAAAACCATCAACTTCTCAGCCGATTTGGGTTATAATATTGTATGTAAATCAGTTATTTACCCATGGGCTATCTGCAACCCCCTCCCTGTGCGTACTTGCCAAAGCCGGTAAAATAAATTTCAAATCGTAATTTGAATTGTGAATGAAAACTGGTATAAAATACTGCTGGTTCACATTCACATTGCACGATTAATGTGTTACGCAAAGAAACTTACTCCCCCCTGATGATATTTATTGCCATAAATGATCGTGGTCGCGGACTTTCCCCTTCCCCCCTTCGTCTTTTTCCCCTAGTCCCTTTCCCCTTATATACCCAACATATTTTCTTATTTTTAATGACCAGGCGATCTTCTGCTGATAGTATCATTGGGTAATATGTGTATCTCAAGTGGGAGATAGTCCCATCCGATTTGACAATTAATTTAGTCAATGCTTTGGTCATGCAATCTATCTCATCCAATATCTCATCTCATTCTAAGAGACGCATAGTGTTTCTACTGTATCTCTTCGCATGGGCAAAGGAAACTGCAATAGCTTAATGTTCTTTGATACGATTTGGATAATGTGGGTCGTTCACATCTGTGAGCTTGGCCTCACAGTCGAAACTTATTTTATCACTTTGCATAAGTGTATTCTGAAAATTTCTAAATCTCAAAATTGGTCGGTCACCAGAAACTGTCTCCATGATAGCCGTGTCTTTTGAAGTGTTTCATGTGATTTTGTAGCTTTAATTCAGTCCAAAATCTTGGCAAACACATTGGGCAATAGTAGCGTACCCCATGTGTTTTTCCCTCCCCCTGAACTCTGCCAATATCCGTTTTTGGGTTGAAATGACCGATTGAATTAGGTTCACTAGGCGGTGTGTACAACAAAGAAACCCAATTTTTCACAGATTCAATCGACGGGGTCCTTACTGGAAATATTACTCCCTTTTTATTAGAACGCACACCCTCTTCAAATTCCGTTTCGTACTGTAGCACCGTAACACCAATCTTTAAATGCGCGCTTGCCCGTTCAAAAATATCTATTCCTTTGAGTGTTACAGGAAATTTACATGTTAAAGAACTGAAATATACTCTGGGAAAATCAGACCCTTCTTTTTCATGCACGACCCACTGGTCTAAATTTTCCTTTGTAGCTTTATCTTGTAGAGGTCGAAAAGCCGATATGAGAAATGCACTTTTGGCCTGTTTCGAAACATATTCGTTGGACACCCTGACATCCTTCTAAATCAGGATTATATTTTAAAATTATAGACCTCTCCCCGGCCCCTCTACCCCCTCTTAAAATAAAATCTTTTTTAAATTTACATATATTTACACTTAAATTTTCAACAAATAAAACCACTGAACCAAAAACATTCTCATTATAATTGTCCAGATGTGTAACAGCACTGTCAACCCATTGCATGAAAACATTCTCATAATTCTCCAAATGAGGGTACAGCACCAACATTTCAGTGTGCAAATAATGGTCATAGAGCTCACCATGATTTTCATTGAAATAGAATATTTTAAAAATAATTGAGGCCTTAATGCTGTCTCACCCTCCCCACAGTTGAATTCGGTGCTCAAGAAGTGGTCGAATTTTCTCGGCATATGTATGGATGATATCTATAGGGTCGCTTATAATATTCCCAGCCATCAGTGTATTAAACGAATCACCAAATGTTGCAATAAAAACGTCTATTGTATTCAGAATTCAATTTGTTTGCTGAAATTCCGGTAGCGGTGAGAATTGTATATCATCACTACCTACTCCCCCTCTCCCACTTTGTTCAACAATAGGGATGGTGTGTGGAGGGAAATCTCCCAGTTGGCTTAACATATCCTCCAATGCGTTGAGACTATGCAATCAATCCAATTGAATTCATTTTCTTGTTCAATTAAATTCATTAAATCTGAAAGGGAAGGGTTCTCATTTAACTTGCGATAAAAATTGTCAAAAATTTTTATGAAGTTAGGGCTCAGCCAAGGTAAATTACTCTCTAGCAAATCTTGTTCTGAGCTAACTTCATTGCATTGTTCAACTGTACTAGCGTCTACATCTAAAGAATTATCATCAACAATGAAATAGTCTACTAATAAATCATCTGCCCATTTCATGTCGTTAATAATGTCAGCAGGTGTACCATCTAAATTATCGCTACCATAACACTACCGTAAAAATTTACCGTACCGTTCACTGATACGTGGTGGTGTTTTAAAGGGGACCTGAATATTACGAAATTGCATTGGCGCCTCAATTGGAACCGTCTCGTCAATGCGGTCATATAATTCATGACTTGTTTCTTCAGGTTGGGGAGAAGGTAAAGGTGAATCCGTTCTAACCTATAAAGAAAAGAGACGCTTCTTTTCAAAGTTTAGAAATCACCCTATTTTTTAAGAAAGTCGAAAATTGGATTAAAAGTAAAGGAGTCAATAGTCCATTTTTGACACATAGACGGTTATGAGAGGTAACATGGTATTTCAATTACAGCTACTAATGTATTTGCAAAGCTATAGCTTAAGCAGCCTATACTGATAGCCTTCAGATTTGATTCCCTAATTTGTTTACTATCTCAAGGTTGAATGGCTAAATGAAAAGTGTAAAAGAGGTATTTTAATTCCAGGCTATAAACAATGTCCCCCTAGGAGAAGTGGAGAATATAGTGCTGGTAATGTACATATAAATTACCGGGAATAGACATTTTGAACAAGTGTGGCTACAGCGTGGCGCGAGCGTCAAACTTGATGTATTGGATTTTTACCACAAATTATTCATGCACAAATAAGGTGAAACCTAATAGATAATCGGTACTCTTGCATTATATGGGCCTGTAAAAGAAAACCAGAATCGAAAAAAAACCATTTTCGACGGGTTAACCGCTAAAGAGTAATACAATGCACAGTGTGGTTTTTATTGCGTATACGATATATAAACTGTTGTTTTTTGGGGTTTAGGGGGGAAGGTACCTTGGTTTAGTTGCGTATTTATTATATGCTATGCTTTACCCCCTCAAGTGCAAATATATAGGCCAAATTTGTTTCTTAACTATTATATATTCATCTTGTTTTATTTTATTTCACTAGCATTAATCAAACTTGACTTTTTAGAAAGGTCCAATGTAATGCAAGAGTACCAAATAATCCGTGCCCATGCAGTGGTGTCAATATATGAAAATATAGAAAGCTGCTTTTTCAGCGAAAATGCCAAAAATATAATTTTTTCCAAATCCAGAAGGGGTTAAGAAAATGTAGGGGGTCAATACCCCCCCCCCTCCCCCTCCCCCTACTGTCCCCCAATCAAAATGCTTAAATTGCGTCCATGCTCTTTCCAGCTATTGCAAAGGGGCGTCTTCCTATTTTCATTGTAATTAGTAGTCATCCTTAGGAATCCTAAGGTTAAACAACTGTGTATTGCTTTTTTCTAATCGATAAAACAAATCCAGAAATTTAAATGAGCACAACAGCCATATTGGGTAATCCGGAAGAAGATGAAACACCGTTGAGAACAATAATTAACATTTTGTTTTCAAGTTCGTCAACCCTATTAGCGATAAAATAGAAGTGCGTATATTTCAAGGTTTCAAAGAATAAGAATCATTGAATATAAGTACTCGAAAAGTACCTTTTCTGCATCAGAACAGAAACAGTTTTCTAAGAAACTTAATTATCTGAACGACCAAAAAATGATGAAAATATTTGTAAGTCTCAAACAAAATTAAACTACTGACTTTTTAACGTCATTTTAAATTACATTTATTTTTTCCCAGTGTCGATTAAATTCATGCATCATATGTTTTCTTTTAATAAGGTTTTAAAACTAGGGACTCTAAACTAATCACACTACACACTTGTTTACAGTTAAGGATGCAGACATCAGGCCAAGTCAGTTCTGAGATAAAGACGGACTGTTTAATTATCGTCTCTCATCTTATAATTAAAATACTACATTCTCTGATTTAAACAGTCATAATACTTGGTTTCAAACAGGTTATTAGAATAAGGAAATGTGTATGAACCAAGCAAGATGTATTTCCTTTTGGGAGAAAAAATCATTAGTGAAAATATCGATAAAATTTAACACTCACTTTTTTTGTTCCTTGTATTGCCATTTTATTCATCGTCAATTTGCTTTCTTCTTACATATATGTCCGTGTATTCTCGCCTTGTATATAGGACGTCATAGGTCCGATGTATTTAATTACTGAAGGACGCGAGTGGCTCTCATCCTTAATTCCGGCCTTTTGACGGCGGGAGGGGCATATTCTTCAAAATTATCCTTAAAAAGAAATTAAATTATAGTTGTTTTTTTTCATGTAGAGAAAAAAGCAAACAAAGTGTAGTGAAAAACCAAACTCGTCCATATATTATACACCGTCTTTTTTGGGGGGGGGGATGTACATAGGTTTGGTTATGTATTAACTATATGATATGCTATACCTCCCACCCCTAATGTGCAAATATATAGCCCAAACTTGTTTCTAAAATATTATATTTTCATCCTGTTTTATTTCATTAGCATTAACCAAACTTGGTTTCTTTCGTGTGTTACATAATGCATAAGTATCATGTTTTCTGTGACAAAAAAATAAGCCATAATATAGCATAAAATCCTGTAGATGTTATAAAAATTATGCTTCTAAAAAAACAGGGTAGATGAAAAAAAAACACAGAAGACTAAAACCCGGAATTAAGGGGGATAAAATTTTCAAATTTAGATAGCTAGGTAGGCTACAGACCCATAAAATAACTTTCAAAATGTTATAAGCTCTAGAAACAAGGGGTATGTAGATATAAAGGCTTGATAACACAGTTCCAGAATATAGGCTTAAAATTAGATATATAAGCTTGACAACACACCCTTAGCATATAGGCCTAAAATTTATGCCAAACAACATTTTCAAAAGCTAGCCTAGTGGACAACAAATTAATATGTTCAGAGAAAAAAAATGCTAGATGGGTTACATTTAACAAACACTTCATGCAACCCCATCCCCCTAATGTGCAAATATATACCCTGAATTGGAATATATAGGGGTGGGGGCTAAAAATCATTTCTGACCAAAAAATGATTATTATATTCAGAAAGAGCATAAAAAGGCATCGAGTGGCATATCCACTTTATTCGTAAGTCAATAATATGATTTGGTAGAAATTTACGATGCAAATATCTCAATTAATTATTTATAAACAAAACTTACAATATAAATTTGCGTTGCAATAACATCTAAATCATCCATTTTATCTGGTGTTTGATCCTCAATGCTTTCAAACTAACTGTTACCTTAGACTCTAAGCGCAATCAATATAAACAAAGTCTCAAGGTGAAATTGTGCCATAACAGAAATTACGTAACATTCAATTCTGAAATTCCAGGGAGTTTGGTGATTTAACACCCGGCAGTATTTCTAGCTCTCCAATTGGTCTAGAAAGAGGGGGTGGTCTTGTTCGTGTCGTATTGTAGCCCTCTGATTGGCTTTGATCTTGTTCGTGTTAAATGTCAATATTCCTCTCTACTATTCTTAATATTTGTGAAGTACCACCTTCTAATCATAGGTCGAAAAGGATTCTTCCTCTAAACCCATGGATGACATCCATACTTTTTTAAACTGGAGAATTGTCTGCTACAATTTCAGCGAATGCTTTTCGTCTTTGTCAATTCAAGATCTACCGGAATATATATGATTCCTTGTGTAGGATAGCCAGATCTCTGTATTATCTAAATAATTTTGCTGCGTGTCGCAATGATATTTGTAGAATTTGGAAGGTAACAAATTCTCTACTCAAACCTGTTCTCAATCTAGCTTTGTGCCTATGGTTCTGGTCAATGGTGATGAAACTGTAAAGGGCGAGTTTAATGTCCAAGAGGGTTTCACTTCATTCTTCTCTAATATTGGTAAGAACATTGCTTCTACAGTTACTTCGTCTCGACCTAAGCCTGACTTTAGATCTTACCACGGGCCGTCTTGTCTTAGGACTATGTTTCTCAGTAAGTGAAATTACTAAGATTGTTAATGGCTTGAAAAACTCGTCCTCATCTGGGCAAGCGTCTAATCCTACTAAGGTATTTAGATCTATTCTTCTTTCAATAGTTTTGCCTCTAACGAAACTTGTTAATCTTTCATTTGAATGCGGAGTTTTCCCGGATACTCTCAATCGTGCTATTATTGTTTTGTATAAAGGTGGACCAAGAAAAGATCCAGCAAATTATCAACCAACTTCAATTTTGTCAATATTTAGTAAAATCTTTGAAAAGGCTAAGCTTTCTCGTCTCCTTACTTTAATAAAGTCTAAAAATATCTTCATGATTTTCAATTTTGTTTCCGAATGAAGAACTCCGCTGAGCATACCTGTATGACCCTTTTGAATTTTATTCATTTTGCATTAGATTCGAGATGAATCCCGGCTCCTGTATTCCTGGATATTCGTAAGGCATTCGATTCATAACCCATGAAATTCTGTTATCAAGGATATCTCATTTTAGCATAAGGGGAAATGTATTTTCTTGGTTTCAGTCTTGTTTAAATGATAGGTTAATTTCGGTTGATTCACTTTTCCGTTCACCCTCACAAGTAAATTTTGGCGTCCCCCAAGGATCAGTTTTAGGGCCTTTGCTATTTTTGATTTATGTAAATGATCTTTTTTATGTAGTAAAAAGGCAGAAACTTATCAATTGCTGTAGACTTTGTCATCTTAAGCCTTCCCTTGCCCTAAGTGGTAAATATAGTTCGCCTTATTTTGGTGTTTTTGTTTGTTTTTGCTGATGACAGCACACTTGGCACTTCGAAAACTGCGAAAAAGAGCTTCGATTAAATTTTGAAAATTTGTTTGAGAGGATAATTTTTTGGCTTGATGCTAATTATCTTGCTCTAAATTTTTACCCTAAAGTCCAGCTTTTTTTTTTGTCTGTGTTTCTCAGGTTTATCCTCTGGTTTTTGAAATTCACAGCCAAATGGGAAAATTCATAAATCAAAAGATCGATATGTTTGTTTTGGGCATTCCTGTTGATGAAAACCTGTCTTTTAAGCGTCACAATACAAAAAATCATATTCAAGTTCCTTTTACTTCTTGTGTAAGGTCAGATTTTAATCTTTTACTGGCGAGTCATATTGTATGGAATAAGGTGCTTTAATTGGCTCAAAGGTGCCACTCATTCGGTTTTGTTAAAAAGTTGATAACAATTATTTGGCTTCTTAGAAGTTTTTTTTTATCTATTTCTTTATTTATTTTTCTTAGATATTTATAATTATTTTATTGGAGTCTACTTAATCTACTTAATTAATTTAGTCTATTCAATCTATACAGTTTTGTTTTTAATAGTTTTATCTTATTTATATTTTCTTGTCTTCTCCTTTTTGCTCTTCTCTCTGTGAGTAAGTGATTATTTTCATTTTTTGTTTTTTCTTCTCTGAGTAAGTGACTGGTTTCTCTTTCCCCTTCTTTACAGGCCAATTAGCCTCTGGGGGAATAGTAAAATGTAATATTGAATGTGTATGTCCCAGTTAAAGATAGAAGCGGGGCCACCGCTAGTGATAAGGAAAGAATTAAAGAGAGATGGGCAGAACATTTTGAGAGTGTGCTAAACCAATATAGAGATGCAGGAAAAGATATAGAGGAAAATGGAAAAGTTTGTGATACCTTGGATGTGAAGGAAGATTTGTTTTGTGAGGAAGACTTAGCGGCCGTCCTAAAAGCATTAAAAATAAATAGGCTCTAGTTGCTGATAGTGTGGTAAATGAGTTTCTTAAATAAGGTTAGAAATAAGTTACTGAAGATTATCAATATGATTTTTGAAAAAGGTGAAGTACGTAACAATTTTAGGAAAACCCTGATTAAACCACTGTATAAGAGAGGTGATGAGAATGAGTGTGGTAATTATCGAGGCATTAGTCTGGTCTCTGTAGGTGGCAAATTACTTAGTGATATCATACTTTTTATACCGAGAGATACTGTACACAAAGTTTTAAAAGAAGAACAGTGTGGCCTTAGAAAAGGTAGAGAATGTATCGATCAAATTTTCACTCTTAGGTTAAAAATTGAGAAGTACCTTAGATGTCAAACACCTTTGATCCTCAGTTTTATAGATTATGAGGCATTGTGCGTATGCTGGTTGCCAATAAGACGCCTCAGCAATATCTCAAAAACGACTGACGGTATACAGTTGAAACTTTCAGGCTACAACTATTACTTCATTTGCTCTTACTATTGAAGTAAACCAAAAGAGTGTAAGTGTATCCACATTGTCAAAAGAGTATGGATACAATGTTTAGGGAATTATTTTAAATTTCATTTTTCAGGAAAAGTGGAGAAGGTTTAAAACTGAATTAAACAATCCTGTAAATGAAAGTTCAAATAGGGATAAAATCCTTTTAATAGACAGTGATAGAAATTCACAAAAAATACCAGATATTTTGGTCACATATGCAGTGACTGTCATCAGTAGTAACAGTTTTACTACTGATGACGGTCACTGCATATGTGACCAAAATATCTGGTATTTTTTGTGAATTTCTATCATTTTCTATTAAAAGGATTTTATCCCTATTTGAACTTTTATTTATCGTCATGGAGAGGCAATGTGGTCTCCAAAATTATCTAAACAATGCTATACGTAAGTAGAAGAAGGGATACCAGAACAGAGAGAACACCATATATGGGCATTGACCTACTAACGGGAGTGACGAAACACGCTCAGTGAATACAACCGGGACATGTGACATCACCAGATCAGAAAATTTCACATCGTGAACATTCTTATCAGGGACTTAGAAATACTGACAGGGCAAGATATCTCTTGGCACAATTTCTCCATAAGACATGTTTATAAATATTGAAGGCTTCATAGGAATTTATAACGTATCTGTGCACAGTTGCCAGAACATAGGAAACATCAGAGATTAATTGACATTTTAGGGGATTTGAAAGTAGAAACGGCAAAGGTAAGGCATGTCAGGGAATGCTAACTCTATTAAGAGATACATATTAATTTTTATTTTGGTGGTTCTCGACTGTGTTCTGTATAATACACAAGTACCATTTAAGCAGCGTTGTCAATATAAAATATGCTTTAACATTCTAGTATATTAAAAATTTGATACTAATAAAGAAATTCAGAACAATCCTTAGAAATCCTTAGAAATCTACTAGTGAGACGATTATGAGTATAAACCATCAAGGACTGCAACCACCAAGGACCTCAACCTCCAAGGTCCCCTCTCCCCAACCTCCAAGGAGCCCCCCTCCATTCCAACTTTTTTGTCACCTCCCAATTTTCAATATAGAGGCTCCATTAAGAGTTAAAAATGTGTAAGAAAAAAGTTATCAGAACGTCATTTCTGACCTCATCTTTCGGGACTTAGACAAGCTGATGCTTTGAACATCCAATTCTGATAAGTTTTGCCTAACATTATCAAATATGACATTTAGAATGTTATTCCCTTTTTTTAAGAAAGTCCCCCATGGCCTAAAATGTTTCCTCATTATGACTTTTCTATTTACTAACCTTAAGGCATCAGCTATTCATGCAAACATCCACCAATAAAATCCATATTAGAAGAAATTACTGTCACTATAAAAATTAAGACACAACGAAAACAACTATTTTCATATAATTTTTCTGATCGATTATTTAAAGGTGGATAGTAACAGTTTGAAAATCGTTTACGAAACGTTGAATGTTCTTTGTAACCTAATGTCTGTAATAAAATTTAGTTCATCTGTGATGTAAGAATCAGAGTAAATGTTTAGGGAACAATCGACAAGAGATGTAACAACACCTCCTTTAACTTGTGAGGGGGAGGGGGGATGATTGGATTTAAAATATAGATATCAATTATTTTGTGTGGGTTTTCTGTAAATTGTAAAATCCAGTTTATCAATGCTACGAACAATTAATCCACAAATAATTTTATCAGTTTATCAATGCCACAAGTAATTAATACATCAGAAAATCGTAATTTATTTGCCATTTCAATTACTATGGTAAACTGTCATATATATTAAGGTGATCTGGAAAACCCCTAATTTCATTTTCCCCCTAATTTTATAATAATATTACATCATCCATGTCACATCCCCAATAGATATTTCTTAAAAATACGAATTTAAAGCCTAATATTCAAGCTGTTCTACATAAATCGTCACTAATAACCCGGAAAAAGATGCCCCCATTTGGAGACCTTTTATTTGTTGATAAAAAAATACGGAACTGAAAATACATTGAATACTTTCCTCAGTTACTCGCCAAAGAGGGGTTTAATAAATACCATGTAACTGTGGCAACTACTATGCTGGTAGAACCCATCATAATTTAGAGAAATGCCTACAACCGCACAAAGATGACATAACAATAGATTTAGATTCTAATACTACAAACATTTTTTTTATTCTGCTTTAAGCAGTCATGTTTTTTATAACCCAAGCCAAAAACTGCCTTTTAAAGAAACTTCCCTTATTAGCAATGACTTAGGCATAAAACAGGTTGCTCGAGAGGGAATTGAAATTAAAATCAAAATAAATAATAATATTTCTTTAAATAGGAATTTGGGAGAATATTCACTGAATGCCTTATATGTAAATTTAATAAAAAATGATTTAACAGATTATACTAAAATACCTGTAACTCAACCTGTTATGGACAGACCTTCTAGGCTGACTGCCAAAAAGGCCAGATTAGTTTTAAGAGCTTGTTTGTAAATGTTTTTTTTATTCCATTTGAAAGAATTTTCTTTTTCACCTCGCTTGATGTACCAGTCCTGATTGAACTCTCCTGAAGTAATGATGAATCTGTTTTGAGTAAAATTTTTAGTTTTAAAAAAATTATTTTATGCAATATGTTAAACCTAAAGTAAAAAAAATCCCATCGAGTAAAAAAGTAGCCTGGGCAAAATTCACCTTAAATTTGGGTGGAGCTGCCGCTGCTTACACGATCCAAAAGGCTATTCTTTTTTTCAATATAAGATGGAAGAATGTAGTACTGCCCAAACTACTTTTATTAATCTATAAACGGTTTCTTCCATATAGATTTAGGCTATCCTATTCGAATGTTAAGAAAATCCATTTACTAAATTTAAACGTAGTTAAGGTTTTCATTTAGTTTTAGTTATAATGTAAATGTCACTGGGATCAATCGTGAGAGGGAGGAGAATGTAAATATCATCCTTGTTTGTAATAAAAATATCTTGGCATAAAACTTTTGTTACAGTTAGTTTAGCTTTTCTGTTTTAAAAAGAGCTAAGCAAAAACTTTGGAATATATATATGATTTCAGTACGGAGCAAATTACACCATTTGAGAGTTTTAGAGTGGCAACATCATCCCTATTGTAATATTTCTTCGTTTTAAGTTTCATTTCTTTATTCACAAAGATTAATACTTTTTTACGTTTTGAGTTTAAAATTTGTTCTATATTTCGTGAGAAGAATTCTTTCATTTAAAATAAAAAAAGGGATATAGGATGATTTGCTTTATAAAAAAAGATAAAGGATAAAGAAATTATAGCAGGTATCACAAAAGAGAAACTAAAAACGCAAGTAAGAGAAAATAAAGTAAATAAATAAAGTAAGAAAGCAAAGTAGGAGAATTCTGTAGTGAAAACATTTTGTTTATAATAATAATAGTTTATTTATTACCCACTATGAAAAAAAAGAAGTGGAGTATATCAAGAACAAAAACAAAAAAAAACTGCAAAAAAAGCAAACTCACACACTTAACAATTATTTACATAAAACGACGTAAATTATGGTGCGCAGTAAGACCTGCAGATAACGACAGCTTTTCCGCAAGCATAGTCACTTTTTCCCGCAAGTCAGGGAGGTCAAATCACGATATTAGATGCCGGTTCAAGAACCATGGAGGGAGGCAAAAAAGGTACAGAGAAAATTTAAAATAATAAGTCCGGATAGATTTCATATCTTTAGGCTTCAGAATTGGAAGAAAACCGGATACAAAAAGAATAGAATGATCGCAAAATGAAGAATGTAATTTCCCAAGCGCTTTTCTATTGTACACTCTATTTGCAATAATTTTTGAATATCCTATCTGTTTTTTTTTTCATTAGAAACGGTCAGAGCCCGAAGTGTTTTGAGATTATTAGCATTGTGAAGACCAAGCCACCGAAAAGAAGAGACAGAGGGAATAGAGAAAAAACCACATTTAAGAGGGAGACTCGCACTCGAATTAAATGAAGTATATTCGCACTTATCAACGTTCAACACAAGCGCAATCCGCGCTTATGTTGAGATCCAGCAGTAGAATGCATCTATGGAATTTGCCGAGACGTATAGGAAATACTTTGGAGAGACGTATAGGAGTCACAGTGCTCTTTGCTCGCCTTATGTTCCTCGCTATGCTATTTGCAGAGACCTCTACACCTTTTCAAAGAGAGTGAGTATCCCCCAACACCAATGTTATACTTCTAAGGGTTTATGTTCCTTGGTACCTTTCAAAGCAAAGTAATCAAACACGTTTTGGAAGTATAATTGTGATTGTATAACGCAACCAGACGGGTTTTTGAGGCAACACCCATTTTTAGGGCCAATCAGAGAGAGCGAAGGTTATTCCATATACGATAACTTGATTGGTAATTGGATTGTAATTAAAGGAGTGATTTTCATTGCAATTCATATTAGTAAAAGAATTGAATTCAGAGAGAATAGTTTATTTGAGACAATATTAGTAGAGAAAATGAGTGGAGGATTTACACTATTGGAGGTTGATGGTGGAGCCGGCAGCAGCAAAGATATACGAGTGTCAAACGTGGCTGTGGAAATAACAGGAGGATGTAGACTATGCCTTGAATGGGATGATATGTATGCTAGATATGTAATGTCATTGAGCAAATTTAAAATGGAGGAGCAATTATGTTTTGCTGCGAAACTGAATATTGTGCATATAAATAGACTTCAGGCAGCATTAGATACACTAGTGAAATGTATTGATGAAAACAAATTGAATCAGTGATTATTATTGTTGTAAATACGCTCAATAAAATTGTTTCTAAATCAAAGATATTTTTCTTTCTATAGTAGGCTAGCGTGTATTTTTAGAAAAGAAAAAAAAAATCTGGTTAGTCTGAAGCTGGTTGTGAGAGTGTTAGGACTCTAAAAAATGGATAGATTTGAGAAAGAGCGAATCATGAGGAATCTTGTGTTTATGGAACGTTTGATACTAGATGATGATTTTCTCGAGCTGTCTATTCAAAGGAAGATATTTTCTCAGGGAATGCTTGTCAATATAATGAAAACTGATTCTCCGTCTTTAGACTATTGCATGAAGCTTTTACGTTGCTGCCCAAATGTATTTACACAATTTATTGACATATTAATCACGACACAGCAAAATGATATTGTGGATATGCTTTTAAACACTAGTTTAGAAATTTAGTACGTTCTTCTCATGAGAAAGATGGAGTTCAAGGATGATTTACTCCTCTCTCTCTCTATCCCACTCAATTTGTTGTTGGTAGCTCAGTTTAATTGTGGCAGTGAGAGTGTCAACACATGAAAAAATGTTCCATACATGTCCGCTATGCATGTACACACTGGGCAGCTGGTCGTCATGTGAGAATTGTACAATGATTGATGAGTATGATGAAAAGTGCAAATTATGCAACCCGTGTAAATTGCAAAGAGGATATGCTGCACAAATTAAAGGTTGTAATTCCTGTCTTGAAGAGGTGGCTGACTCTCATCCTAGAAGGCACCTATGCTCTAATTGCCACTATGATAAATATAATCAGTGGGAGAATACATATCCTGGTATGATTGGAAAGAATCCTAAGCGTGATTTTAGTTTATTGCTAAGAGATTGGTATCGTCGTGGCTTTAGATTGTTCTGGGAGGAGGAACCGGGTCAGTGATTCAACTGTTGGAACAACAAAAGAATTTGGTTTCTATGTCATCGTTGTGAAGACAATGGCTACTATGATTATAAGCCCACTGATTTTTATTTGGCTGTGACGGAATGTGATTCGCCACTTGAGGACGCTGTTTATGACATTGCTTCAAATAAGCAAATTGAAACATGTGAATTCTATAAAATGAATGAGAATAGTATCATTGACTATGCAAAGAGATGTGACAAGAGTGATGTTCCACTCTACTGTAGAAAATGCGACCCTGATATTGCAGCACATCAAGATCAGTATACTGTGAATTCAGATAATCTACCTGCATTAGTTGTTATCGACAAATACCTATACCTAGTAGAAGATGAAATCTGAAGAGTAGAAAAGTTGTTTTTACCATGTACATACATTTTTCATTTATTAATAACCAAATTCACATACATTTTAAGAACATTTTATTCGTAGGGCACTAAAATCAATATTAAACACGCTTGTAAGTATATTTTTCACCAGAAACTCGTTCAATCGAGGTAAGTCAACGTAAATGTTGAGAAACTGCTTGTAGGTATAGCCACGACATCTGAACATGAAAATGAGTAGTGCATGAAAGCCACATGTCTTAGTCGTTAAATTCTGTACTCTCCTTTGAATTTGAATAATAGTTTTCCCACTGCTTTCAATAAAGTTGCTGATGTACGGAGTGTAGAATTTATACGATAGGCCAAGAGGATCAAAAAATTTAATATTCTTCGTTGTTTGAAAGATGCATAGCCAATGGCCTGTCTTCAAAGTCGATGGACTGCTATTAACAATGATTAGGGTATTGTTAACACTTGGAATTTTTTCAATGAAGTCCGATGGTATGCAATAGGACTTGTACTGGGACATGTATGGATCCATACTAAATACGTTGATTATTTGGGTTGTGTTCATGGTGCTAGGTAAAGTAGAACTCTGCCGTCGGGTGTGATTTCCCAATAGGTTTCAAATTGACTCAATGATATTAGCGTGATACTCTCATTCAAAGCATCGGCAAATGTGCACTCTAAACGTACATTACCTATTCGTACTATGCTCATATCCTGGGTCCTCGACAGGTCCAAAACAATTTCGCCATGATTTTCTGAAAACATTGAATCGGTTATTCCATTTTCTAATAGTTGGGAGTCATGATCTAGGGATTGCATGAACAACTCGTACAGAGTTCTATAGGATTTTTGTCAAATGATAGAGTGCACAGTGGAATACCATTCACTTTACACACAAGGCTAGATAGACCGAAAAAATTAAAATCATGGGGGGGTGCAGTCCAGGATCCAACGGCACTGCCACTCTTCACAAAGGCCAAAGCCAGTTTTGATGGGATTTCTCCATTGATAAATGATGAATCGGTATAGCTACGAGAGCCAGTGGCAATGTGACGTGGATTGGTGATCGTATAGGGGACAAGAAGTTTAATGTTGTTGCCATTGGCTCTTAGCTTTTCCATTGAAAGTGCAACAGAGCTCATAACCTGTTGTTTTCGAACGTGGAGAATTGCTGATGTGATAATGACATTTGCATCGGGTGCTGCAGGAAGTGTTTTTCTCAAAATGAAATTCGATGGGGCCAGTTGCAACTTTATGTCAATCTTGACATGGGGGGTAACCATTGGGATATATTGAATATCTCATGATTTAATTTTCCAACTAAATGATACTCCTGGGTCACTACAATAGTCAACTCACCGTCAGTATCAACACCTGATGGATATTCATAGCCCAATGACTGTCCTCTCAACTCCTTATATGCCTTTGGGGTCATCATCATAAATTGTATGTAGCTTGCATAGTTGGATTAATTTTTGCTAGTACTCACCAATGTTCCATTAATAAATACATTTGTTTGACCAGATTTTTTAGAATACAGTTTTCGTAGGAGAGACCATCGGCAGCAGTTAGAGTTGTATTATCTTACTTTTTCTTCACCGCAACATTTAAATCAATAAATGTTGATGACAAATCAATGAAATAGTCTTCATTGGAAAATATTTGAAAGCGTATATTTTCCAAGAGGGGTTGCTGGGGATGAAATTGGTCATAGTAGCCATACTTGACACTGACATCAACATTTTCAGCATTGAACAGATTCAATGAGGAACTGATTGATGGAGGTGATTCCTTGTGGGGGAGATAAGTCATCTTAAGAGAAGAAATCCTTCTTTGATCTAGCAATCTTTTTCTTCTTATTGGTCTTCGTCGTTTTATTCCTCAAAGTCCTTGTTGATGTCCCTCGCTTGCCGCCTGGGTAGAGACTGATGAGTGAATTACGCGCATACATCCTTTTCAATCCCTTCCCATTTTGCTGAGATTTTAATTCCTCACCAACGGCTCTTGCTGAAGATCTAATATTTTCGTTACCACTCTCCTTGAAATTCTTACCCGACCCCCAGTCCTGTAGTGTTGAGGCAGCAAAATTTGATGCAGCAGGTACAAGATATTTTCTGGCAAGGTGTAGTGCAGAACGAAATAGCCCAGCAAACCAGCTACCAAGACCATAGCCAGACATTGTAGAACGCCCCTTGTAGTAGTCCAATACATTGCCTATTTAACATGGACTCAGAGCACCAACATAGCAGTTGATATCGGGACAGACAAATGCAATTCTTGTATATTTCATTTTAGGAGGTGGTGTTGCCGACAATGGGTCGAAAATGACATGTAATCACTGCTAAGCCTTTTGTTATTGCTAGAGGATCACCCAATTCACTTCTTAGTGTTAACTGACAGAGTTCCAAATACGAAGTGTTTACAGGAACATACTGAAGATGCTTTATATTATAGTGATGAACAAGTTCATGAGTTGTTTTTCGTTCAAGAACACGTAGGAGGGGGACATTTGAATTACCAACTCTCGATGTTTCCACAAAGGATGCATAGAGAAATATGTAAGAGTCCGAGGCGAAACCAGGTGGATAATCAGCAAAAATAACTTGATCCATCCCGCTAACAGTGCCAGCGTTTTTCCCATTGATCATATTCTGTTTAAAGTCAAGAACGTCTCTCAGATTACCATTGAGATGAGTCATTTCAGTGTCAACAGGTTACGTAATGTAAATCATATCGTGTTCCATTGAATAATTAAAATGGAATGTACCTTTCCTACGATATGAGATTTTTCTATTGATTGCACGACACAAATCCATCATAGTACCATACTCTTTATATCTCAATGTAACATCTGGATATTCACTAGATTTAAATGCTTCAACCCATTCATACTCGACAAAGAGTGACCAATCGAATGGTATAACTTTTATATTATATACACGATCCTTTCTCAGGATGTCATAGGCATTTTTGAGAATACAGTCGAGAAGAGCCACTTCATACTTTCTGTCATCAAATTTGATGGCGGGGGAGAGTTTCGTCCAAAAATCACTTGTTTTATTCAAGTCGTTGTAGAGAGGATCGGAAACGTTGGACATAAATGTTACATAGAAATCATTGGGCATTGTCAATATCTTCAACACTGATCCAAAAATCAAAATCAGAGTTGTATCCTAGCCACCAAACAAGTAACTGTTTCTTACCCCTGCGAGTACGAGTCTTTAATATCTTTTCAATTCGATATACTTCACTATTATTTTTAACTCTTTGTTGCTCATAGTCATAAAAGCCGCCGAGAATTTCTTCATCTTTGGTATAGCGCAAACGATAAGTTGTGGGTTTAGTGTCGAGGATTTTTGCAACTTTAAAAAGTTCTTTGGACCACAAGTAATTATCCTTTTCAAAAACATTAGTTGTTCTATTAATTCGAACAGTATCACCAACATTAAATTTTTTCTTCTTGAAAATCGTTTCATTGGAATATTGTTTAAGAAAGGTGTCAATTGTATCATGATCAGAATGATGAACTTCCGTTGGGGTTGAATTGGACAGTGATCGATGAGGTCGTTGATTATAAATCAACATGATTTTATCTAAATCATGAATAAAAGCAGAGGTATTTTTCAATGTACAATATCTTGAAATTAAAAGTCGAATAGTTCTTATCAATCGTTCGTCCAAAGCAGCCTTTATAGGACTACGACTATGATAGAGCAGTGTATTATATTTCGCTAGTACTTTTGACACATGGGGATTAACAAATTCACTACCACGATCCGTTTGAATTTTTTTATACGAATCCTGTTCGAGAATACTTTCAACAGCCTGAGCCACTTCAACACCTCTCTTCAAGCGCAATGGAATGGTATATGCATAGCGACTAAAAACACTGATTGCAAGTAGAATGTACTTGTACGGTGTATTGTGACGTCTTTGAATCTCATCTAGAGTAAAGAGATCTGCTTGCATTATATGCAATGGGAAAAAGGCTTTAGTTTTTCGGTAATGATTAGCACAAAGTCTATGATTTCTATGCAGAGTTTAACTTGATTCATTTTGTAGATAGTCTTGTACACCTTTAGCGTGAACACCAGTGACTTTGGAAAGAGTGGTGGGGGAACTTAAACTTCCCACTTCACCAATATTTTCATAAACACGTTTCAGAACTTCAACCATTTTGAACGTAAACGTGTAGTGTAACGTCCGCTACCCTTTTGTATACTAGTGGTTGGCGGTGGTTGTGGTGACGTTGACTTGATACGTCTTCGCTTTTGTCTAGCTATCAGTGGTGTGCTGCTCCTCCTCCTCACCATTGTCAAGTTTCCACTAGGTGTGTTAGTATTTTAAACCAAAAATTGACTTAAAATCTTCTTCTTCTTCTTCAAGTTCGTATATTAATGGTGTTGAGGGTGCATGTTCATTTAATTTTTTTAGAATTTGCCTATTTCTAATAGGCTTTTGGGGAAGTCTAATGTATTTAGAAAGTTGTATAGATGATCGTCAAATGATAATAGTCCTTTGCGATTTGTAACCATATCATAGATTAAATCAAGTAGATTATAGCTCTTGCCCTGAATTATAATCCCTTTCCCATTGCTATCAAGTTGAATATGATCTTGACCACTTTCCATGAGATATGTTATGAGTCGTTTACTTTGTTCACGATATGAGTGGGGCATTAGATTTCTAATACTTGACACAATTGAATCCAATTCCTCCTTCTTTAATTGTGTTCCGGCAGCAGCAGCAGCAGCAGCAGAATCCTGAGGAGATGGTTCTTTTTTGTGATCAATACCATTGGCCTTCGCACGATAGGACTTATGTTTGTCCACTCGGCGAAGTGCATCTTGAAGTAAAAGCAGTTTTTTATCATCCTCAATATTCTCGTTGTCAATGAATTTACTCAGATTATCCTCAAAGTGTTCCACGGGTGAGAGAGCGAGTTCTATTGGAGTCAATTTATAGGGTTTGGTCATTCTATCTCTCTAGATAAAACTGTTTACAAGTCATGCAATTATCGGTAGTAAAAGTGTGAAAAAGCTACCGCCCGCCTGAAGAAGACGTTTCCTTTTAAAATTCTTTCCTTTTTTTAGAGGCCAGTGTACGTACAATGGAACGATGTTGCTTTGCCTGTTGCTTAACTACTTCTGGCAGTTGAACATTGCCCTCGGTCAAATTTAAACAAATTTCGGATATTAGATTAATGAAATCATTGTCAACACCATGTTTGAGTATGGCTTTCCTAAGTGGGGGTTTTGAAGTGCTTAGAACTGAAAATAAATGTCTATTTTCATGTAGTTTCTTCAGTGTCATGATAGCAACTAATAGGTCTTTTTACTGTTCACAGGGAGATATACTGTAATTTAATTGTCAAAAATATATGTGACTACACCCAAATCCTCGGGTGTATTTTGATTAAGATCAAATAGGATATAGCCGTAGGGTTTATTAGTTGCCTGATTGTACGATGAGAGCAGAAATTTAGGTGCCCCGGGGTAAATTTGTTTATTGAGGGTTATTAGCGAGCTAGAATCATGAACAACTCTGTAGATGATATAGAAGGTGCAGTTCAATGCAAGTGTTCGCAAAAATTTTCTCTGATGAAAGAGGTTGTGTAGAACCAGAATAATGGAAATCTGTTTATGATGAGAGCGAACGGTGAACAATTGCAACATTTCCTGGTACCATTGTTCAATAGATTCAGCCAGGTCGTCAATAATCAGCCAAGAGTTTGGTTCAATAATGTTGAACACATCAAGTCCCTGTATGAATTGTATCTGCACCAATCCCGCTATGCCAATTGCTTTTATTTTATCCTATGACTCCTGCCAAATACTGTAACAATAGTAGATTTTTTTCGGCTTTTCCACAATTTAATATTTTATCACAATTTTTAATTATTTTAGTTAAGAGTGTCATTTTGCCTGACATTGATGGACCGCACAGAAACGATCTGAATAGTGTTTTAAATTGATACATGTTCCCTTCAACAGTTCATCTACAACTAACTGTAGACTATAGTTGTCTAATGACTAAATAATTTCCCTACTAGTCCGTTCAAGAATAATGAGAAGAAGAAGAAGAAGAAGAAGAACAAAATCAATAAAGAATCATATTTCTTGTATTATTAACATAAAAAAACAGCACTTTACAAAGAATACATTACAGAAAAAAAACAAGAAAAATACACTTAAGATTTTTTTTTTATTTATAATAAAAAACATTTTAAAAAATTCACTAGAAAAAGCACTTTAATAAATATACTTTATTTATTTATAAAATAAATACAACATTTAATGAAAAAATACACTTAGAATAATATCACTTTTTTTACATCATTTTTTTAATTTGAATGCAACAAAAACATGTATATTTACAAACAAAAAATCTGCTCTAAGTAAAAAAAAAAGATACCTTTGGTAGTGGCGGCGCCCCCCTGCTGGCGGCCGGCCGGGCAGCCCCCCCTCCAGGCCGTGAGCCCCCCCTCCCCCCCCCCCAGGCCGTGAGCCCCCCAAGGTTTTGGGAAATTTATTGGACTTTACTCAAACCGACACTTTCCCTATGGCTAACACACTCGACTCGGTCGGAAGTTAAATAGTGTCCCAGGGGGAGGGTAGTCACACCGTCTTGACAAACATATACCTTGTCGGAAATGGTACTCATGGCAATTTTTTCTATATTTACAGTGAAGTTCCTGTAGTTCAGCGAACGAATTGCCAACAATTTTGCTCGTGAAATTGTATTTTCAACAATACAATTCCTAAAGACTTCCATGTCGAAATTCTTATCCACATAGCGCGTGGGTACTCCTTTGCAATGTTTTTTGATATCCTCGTCGTTTGTCTGTATAAAGTACAACTTCGGACTTACAAACATACCACGGGAAATCATGTCGCTTCCCGTTTCTGATTTTAAAAATAAAAGCTGATTTGGCACCCGACGTTTCCCTAGCTCTGGCTAAGGCCCACTCCAATTGGTGTAGTCCATCCACAAGCTGTTGATTTCACCGTGCGCCAAATCATCAAGTGGGTTTGGGGTTTTTACTTTTAGCGGTAGAGAATCTGTGTCCCCGTAGCAGACCTCTACTTGCCCCTTCTCCGGCCACTGTACCCTAGCCACATTGTAGTAGAATTCCAACATGAACTTTTTAGAGATCTCCAAGATCGCACTGCCTGCAGCAATATTTTTATTCGGGACAATGGTTCTTTTTTCTATTCAATAGTACCATGTCCGGGCCAGTGATTGTAAAGGAAGTGTAATTTGGATCGGCAATAATTCAAGCACATTGTTCGGGATCGGTCACAACGTCACAACGATTCCTATTGCAAACAATTTCACAAATTTTACCAAAAGCCGAATTTAAAATGAGCTTATAGATTTCTTTTTCGGCTTTAGTCTGCGCTTTAGAACGTTTCTTGACAAAAGTGTCAACAAATATTTTCAGATAGGGTTTTTGACTAAACTGGAGGGCTCTATGAGCATTTGTGACGTTGAAACCGTTGCTGCACATCCATTTTAAAGCCACATGATGTACAACAATATTTCTCTTCGGCAGAAGGTCGGCAATAAATTTTTGTTTTGAAGGTGACCAATGCAATCCGTCCACCTCAACCAAACGTCTGTTGCGGGGCTCAAAGAGTCCCTAGGCACAGGTCTATTGATGCATGGAAAAACAAAATCCTTAACCAAATCGTAAAGCTCAACTGGTATCTCCCCATAAATTTCAAAAAACCATCCAACCTGCCCATTCTCCTCAACACTGTCAATGTTGGGGAAATTGGAGGCTTGAGTTTCATTGAGCCATTGATAGTCATCGCAGGGTAGCGCATAACGGGACATGGCCGATGTGTAGAGGGAGTTCATATCAAGGAAAACTGCATCTGATTTTGTCTCCGTCTTCTCTCCAGTTGGATCAGTTTCCAAGATACGATCCCCATGAAAAACGTATCCACCCCTCATCGACCTCTCGATGAACAGGTGCTGATCGATGTCGGTGATCAGCCCGATTTTTCCCCACTAATTTTTAGGATGAGTTCCATTACCAGATGAGGAGATGAAAAATAATATCCTAAATCAAGATTAAATTCCTCGTATATTTTGTCCATATTTTTACACATAAGGTCTAACAAAGTTAACACATCATTCGACAAATACAGCTTGCAGTAGTCAAACCCATTTTTGCAAACTCCCTCTGCCCACACTTTTTTTTAGCAAAACTGTATTCATCAGGGGTGCACCTACGATCATGTAGACTGTCGTAAAACGATTCGATCGAGGGAATAGTTTCCTCGGTGAATCTCGACATGGAACAATAATAATCATAAGGATATATGCCCTTGACCGTCAACAAATCATATAAATCATTTGGAAATTGTTGCTTGAGAAGGGGGAAAGCGTTGCAGCCGTCATCGTTTTTCTGCACTTGAATTAATTCGCTCAATGATTTGGGGAAAAACTGTAGGAATCTAAAAAGCGAATTTTATTCGTGTACTCAATGTCGTCTTCAACATATCTCCACATAAATTCCAAAACAAGCAACTTTTCTGACGATTTAGGAATGATTTTGTAGGAAAATCTGTCTATCACCCATGCATCATCCACTGTTTCATTTCTTTGAAGATGTGCCATTGCTGGTAGCACATACTTCGGATCGTAGTTAGAATTATGTATAAAAACCGGAAGAAAGAGTTGCTGTTTAATTTTTAAATTACATGAATTGTGAGCCCACCCCCGAAAGTTACTTTTCCCCGTTGAATTGGGGTCAATAAGATGATTATGAACCTGGACAGCGTCTTTTGGGGCAAGAGCACCCCTAAAAACCCAACAAATTGTCCCCTTTTCTAGTGCCCGTTGCTCCTTATCTGATAATGACATTGGGTAGTTGATGTGACTCAATCGTGCAATTGCAATGTTCGCTGATTTTATTAAACACACCAATAACTTCTCCATGCCACCCTCCTCATCCATAGTAAAAAAAAACTCTTCCAATTGCATTTTAGTGTTGGAATCGCGACGGGCATGCGCATAGGAACATGCAACGAGTTTGTGTTCCTTGACTATATTTGGCCTTGATGGGTCCGATACCTCCAACAGTCTTGATTCACAATCCAAAGATATTTTATCAACCTGTAGCAGGGAATTTTGGAAGTTTTTAAATTGTAAAGTATCTTTGCCTTCTGCCGGCATTTCTATTCTTTGATTGCCATGAATTTTACAATATCTCATTTGATCCATGAATGTTCTTTCAGATCTAAATGAGGAAAGGCATATTGGGCAATAGTGACATTCCCCTTTCTTCGTTCCTTTAGATAAGAGTCGACTTATTGCCGTAACGGGGAAAAAATGACCATAGTAGTTTACATCTTTGGGAGGCTCATAGATAATCCAAACCCAATTTTTAACATTATCTACCAATGATGTCCTAACTGAATATAAAACCCCTTTTTTATTCGGTTTCTTTCCCCCATTTACAAATTATGTGTCATACTGGAGAACAACCACCCCCAACCCGAGATTTTCATTTGCTTTTTCAAATATGTTATTTCTTTTAAGGACACCGGATACTTTCCCTCTAAACAATCAAAATTTACTTTAGGGAAATTGTGTCCACCGTTACGTGCAAGTCTTTCGATATTTTTCATTGTTGACTTACAACAATGAAAGCATTGCAGCCCTGTTTCAAAATTTAAACCCTAAACCCCTCCTGTAGCCGACAAACCTGGGTGGCATTTTATTTTTCTACCCCGCCCTCCCCTTAAACTAAAGTTTTTTTTTAAATCTATTGAGATTCAGATCCATGTGTTCAATGTATAAAATGGTGGACCCGCTTCCCCTCTCGTTAAATGTGTCCAAAGTTGATATTAATTTATTGACCCAATTAAAAAAGTTACCTTCAAATTCATTTAGACCCGGTTAAAAAGTTTGGTTGCCAGTTGAAAAATGAAAATAAAAAATGTTCCCAGATGTCCCCTTTTGTAAATAAACTTTTTGATTGACTGATGCCTTAATCCCCCCTGACCCCCCAATTCTGAATCTGAATCTCAATAAGTGCTTTATTTCGGTCGATGTGGGTATGAAGAACATTTACAGGGTCTGTTAAAATGAGACTCCCCTCAACCAGGTTTTCCTCGGGGGGATTAAAATCTATCCTATGTGTTTGCAAGTGACCTAGAGCAGACTCTAACAAATAAAATTCAAGTAGTTCCGGGGACGCGACACTATTTTCATGTCCTGCACCTATTTGCACAGGACCCAATTCACTAATAATAAAGTCATCGTCAAAAATGTCCCCGGAAACATTAGATTCAAAAATTTCCATAAGACTATTCATTTCTTCCATTGTAAACTGGAAATCCGAGGGAATAGTAAACGACGTACCTTCACTAACATCATCCGATTGTTCCGACGAGAGGGGACAATTACCCATTATATTCTGAAGTCCTGGGCCAGGGAAGGCAGTTGTTTTTGTAGCTTCCCCCTGAAACTAAAATGAATGGAATGGATTTCTTTCTTTGAGGAAAGTTTTATAATGTTATAGCACACTATTTATTTTTTTTCTTAGTCGGATTTGTAGTCATATTATTTATCAAACAAATGTTTTTTTTCTTAATTGGATTCGTATTTATCGAACAAATGTATAATAAATTACAAATTTTGCTCATAGCATTATTTATAAATCAAGTGCATAATAAATTACAAATTTTGTTAATAGCGCCCACGCAAGCACGCACACACACACACACACACACACACACACACACACACAAACACACACACACACACACACACACACACACACACAAAAGAGCGGTTTCTTTGACAAGCAAAAAAAAACAACATTATATTTAGGTATCTCTGAGGGGGGGGGGCAGAGAAATTTAAAACAATGGTTGGGGTGGGGGATTAATATTATAGCGAAAATAACATTTAATATCTCTGACACACTTTTACAGTGTTGAAAAATGGTGAAAAGAAAAGGCTAAAAAAAATTGTCAGAAATAGTTAGATATTTCTATAACCAGGTAGAAAGTAGAGGTAAAAATGCTTATATTTACAAAATCTGGCTGCACTTGTGTGCCTGAAGGTCCTGGCAAAGCATGAAGGGGGCAACCTCCTAAGCTTGAGTAGACGGGGCTGAGGCAGTATGATAAGCCGCCCACTCTCTTTTCAATTTTCTGCCAGGTTGCATAGAGTTTTGCGCAGGTAGCGCAAAGCTGGCACTTGCGTGAGAGGCTCCGGGCACTAAAAGTTGAGTGGTCAATGACTGGTCCAGAGCATGTGTAAAGGAACCGGCATATCTTATGATGGAAGGCCTTGCAGCTTGCATCGGTGTGGCATTGTTCCCTCTTGCTCTCTTTTCAGGGGGAGAGCATTTGTGGGAATCCTCCTTAAAAAGAAGAAAAATTTAGTATAGGACAATAATATTAGAGAAGAAAGGAAATTAGTGAAAGATGTTTATAAAAGCTTCTTAATCATCTTTAAAATCAATGAATTCGAAAATAAGATCATTTAAAATGCCCCATCCCTTCCTTTCCATGAAGGTAAAACTTTGAAGATTTAACTGAAACATTATTTGCTTTCATCAAAGAGATCTGAAAATAGAACACTCCTCTCATTAGGTGTAATCGTCTGCAAAGGCAATCTTTTTCAGTTCTGTTAATAAAGGATGTATTTCGTTTAAAGAACAAGAGACATAGAACTAATTTTGCCAGCCCTCTTCCTAAATTAATGATTTTGCTTTCTAGCCTAATAAGTTTTCACCCCTCCCCCTTGAGAATATAAAAGACACTTTATCGAAAGAAAGCTATAGAAAAAGGAATAATAAACACTTTAAAGGACTCTTTGCATCTAACATTTACATGTCCTAAAAATATCTCTTTTAATTTTGCAAATAATTCATCCCTTTTTCAAACCGTCTAGAATTACTCAAAGCATGTAGCCTTAATCTTTTCCGTTCCTATCTACCATCCTTTTCAGAGGGAGAGCATTTGTCGGAATCCTCCTTAAAAATTTAGTATATGGTAATAATATTAGAGAAGAAAGGAAATTAGTGATATTTTTATAAAAGCTTCTTAATCATCTTTAAAATCAATGAATTCGAAAATAAGTGCATTTAAAATACCCCATCCCTTCCTTTCCATGAAGGTAAAGATTTAATTTTGCCAGCCCCTCCCCCTAAATTAAAGATTTTGTTTTCTAGCCTAATAAGTTTTCACCCCTCCCCCTTGAGAATATAAAAGACACTTTATCGAAAGAAAGCTATAGAAAAAGGAATAATAAACACTCTAAAGGACTCTTTGCATCTAACATTTCCATGTCCTAAAAATATCTCTTTTAATTTTGCATTTAATTCATCCCTTTTTCAAACCGTCTAGAATTACGCAAAGCATGTAGCCTTAATCATTTCTGTTCATATCTACCGTCCTTTGTTTTCATAATTTTGATAATGCCCGTGCGTAGATTGTTTACGAAATCACCCCTCTTGTAAGAGGATTAAAGTCTTAATCACACACGGTTTTATCTAGACCGCAAAGAGAGAACATTATATTTTAATGATTTTAAATGCATGATGGGAAAATGACAGTTTTGAGTGAAAGAATTATTTCTAATGAATGAATTAAAGTCGTAAACAGGGGGTGGGGAGGGAGGATGGGGTTTACATGGTAAAAAAGAGTGCATTTTACGCTTTCTGTTGAGTATAAACATCATATAAAGGAGTTTGTATTGTGGGGGGGGGTATACCCTGAATTTGAATTTACTGGAGGAGTGACTATGTAAAATGATTTTATTTGGAAATAAACTAAGAAAATTTACTAAACTGAACTAACATTATACATCGCTGTAGCCAAAGCTTCCAAGTCAATAATATCAGATGAATTATCCATGGTGTCTTAGAACTTTATGAAAGTTTAATCATAACGCATGTCCGTTATATACAAAATCTTAAGGGCGAATGAAAATCACTTCTTTTATTCGAATCCAATTAATAATCAAGTTATCGTATATGGAATAACCTCCGCTCTCTCTGATTGGCCCTAAAAAATTGGTGTTGCCTCAAAAACCAGTCTGGTTGCGTTATACAATCTCAATTATAGTTTCAAAACCTGTTTGATCACTTACCCCTAAGAAATGGGTGTTGCCTCAAAAACCAGTCTCGTTGCGTTATAAATCTCAACTATAGTTTCAAAACCTGTTTGTTCACTTTGCTTGGAAAGGTACCAAGGAAAATAAACCCTTAGAAGTATAACATAGGTGTGAAGGGGTACTCACTCTCTTTGAAAAGGTGTAGAGGTCTCTGCAAATAGCATGGCGAGGAACATAAGGCAAGCAAATAGCACAGTGATTCCTATACGTCTCTGCAAAGTATTTCCTATACGTCTCTGCAAATTCCATAGATGCATTCTACTTCCAGCAGACAGAATGTGAAAGCTCAGCCCTAGAATGACTGACAAGGAGAACATCGTCCGCATAAGTGAGATACAAGACATCAACCCCATCAGAAATGAAAGTCGAAGGCAAAGATGAAAGGATAGGAGCAATACATAACTTAAAAATAGTTGGAGAAAGCACACCACCTTGACGGGCCCCACGCCGAAGAAACACCTTTGAATCATAAACTACTCCATTACATTTTACCCGAATAAAAGAGTTAGAATACCAGTACCGTAACAAAACAACAATAGAAAGATTAATATTATAGTAAAAAGTGAATAGAGTGCTTGTGAGGGGACTATAATATCGAAAGCTTTCGAAAGATCAAGAGCACAGATATGAAGAGGAGATTTATTATTAACAGATTGCAACAGGAGGGAAGCTAGAACACGATGGGTGTGCTGAAATCCCAGCATTTTTTGAAAGCCAAATTGGTTTTCACCAAAATTAACATTTTCTGAAGTGAAAGGGAGAAGAATATATTCAAAAATTTTGCTAAAATTGCACGAAACAGTAATTGGTGGATAAGAACTACACTCTGACGAAGTTTTTCTACGCTTCAAAATCGAGGTGACTCTGCCACAGAAAAAACTGTCGTGAACCATAGAAGTAGATAAACACATCTGAAAGAGTAGCTGAAGGTGATCTATCAAAGTTGGGCAAACTACTTTTAGATGATAAGAAGAAATTCCGTCTTAATCAACAGAGCTAGATTGCATGTTCTTAATAGCTTGACAAATATCAACAGTAGAAACTGGTAATACATTATTCTGAGAAATACGATTAGGCAAACACGACTCAAGAAGATTACTAAAAAGCTTTTCAACTTCTCGGTTCACCTTGCCGAAAATATCATTATATTACAAAACCCAAGTATGAACTGCTATAGGACTTTCAGAAAACTCACTACTAAGCTTATCCGAATTTAGAACATGAGACCATTCCTTTCTCGACGCAGGAAAATCAAAACCAGATACCCTAGACTGCTGTAATCGTTTTTTATATGCACGCTTGGTACTTTCCTTCAGATCAAAGACAACTCCTCGATTCGGCCGACCACAAGACACCCATATACGTAAACAAAACTTAGCTCTATTCTTTACAACTTTTAATTTTGGATCCAAAACCCATTCTGGTTTTCTAGTTTTAACTTTAATCTTTTCTAGAGGAACAGCAGTCGTCTCTACTTGTTTTAAGGACCAAATTATTTTATCATAATATTCATTTAGAGACTGCTTATCATTTGAGAAACGGTCAGTAACTTGAAGCAAATGGTAAGCAACTCCAGTTATTCCTGTAAAACTACTTAGAAGTTTGTGTAAATGGTCTAGAAGAACGGAAAGCGACTAGTGAAGCAGAGAACAAAATCGGGAGGTGTGCTACTCTATGGTCTTGCGAACGGCATTTGAGGCAGCACCAAGGTGCTGACAGATATTCTTTCACTGATAAGTATTCATATCCAAGTTTAACACCATTTTGCATAGCCTTGGCTTTTGACATGGAGTCACAGAACTCAAGCTTAATAGTGCCAGTGTCACCGAGCCACATAGCTTCCATCCCACCTGGATATCCTTGAAAGACTCAGTGATCACCTTGGATGGATATTCTGCTAAAATCGCTGAAATTGAGTCTATGAATTCTTCAGCAGCAGATTTTTCAACATTAATTAGCCATTTGTCACCTCGAAAACTCAGCTTGGTAACTGCATCATGACAGCTTACTTTATTGAGAACTTCTTTGCGTTTTGTCGGATCATTTAGTGTTTGCGGCACTTAAGAGACAACAACAGTGGTGTGAGAGTCAGTTGACGGCGTCGCACTGGCAGGCAGTGGTGGAAAGTGATAGTAGTGATAGGTCAATCTAAGAGAGCAGACAGTCCCCCCGCCATACAAGCAGACAGTACTCCTTTATAGTGTCAATTAAAGGTAGCAAACAGATAGGACATTACTGTATGAATTCAAGGTAGCATACAGTACCCTTTTTTATATTAATATATACAAGCGGACAGTACCCATACCATACAAGCGGAAAGTCCCCCCACCATACAACAAGACAAGCATTGTGTTAATTAAAGGTACGTTATGTTAATGTTATTATGGCTATTGTTGTTATGTTATGTTGATGTTGTTATATGGTTATTGTTGGTTATGTTATGTTAATGTTGTTTGATGGCTATTGTTGACATGTTATGTTGATGTTGTTTCATGATTACTGTTGTTATGTTATGTTGATGTTATGTTAATGTTTTTATGGCTATTGTTGTTATGTTATGTTGATGTTGTTATATGGTTATTGTTGGTTATGTTATGTTAATGTTGTTTGATGGCTATTGTTGATATGTTATGTTGATGTTGTTTCATGGTTATTGTTGTTATGTTATGTTGATGTTATGTTATGCTGATGTTATTTTATGTTTGTTATGTAATGTTGTTTGATGGTTATGTTATGATGATATTGTTTCATGGTTATTTTGATGTTAAGTTATGTTGTTATGTTATGTTGATGTTGTTTCATGGTTATATTATGTTGATGTTATGTTATGTCGGTTATGTTATGTTAATGTTATTTGATGGTTATTGTTATTATGTTATGTTGATATTGTTTCATGGTTATGTTATGTTATGGTGGTTATGTTATGTTAATGTTGTTTGATGGCTATTGTTGTTATGTTATGTTGATGTTATTTCATGGTTATTTTGATGTTATATTTTGTTATGTTATGTAATATTTTTATTTGGGTGTTTCTCAATTGTGTTCAGTATAATAAACAAGTACCATTTGAACAGTGTTGTAAGGTTCCCTACCCAAACCCCAAGGACCCCTCCCCCCAACTTTTTGCCCGTCCCCAATCACCCCCCCCCTCCAACCTACCTTCCTCCAACCCCACCCTCCAACTCCAACCCCCCCCTCAAACCCCCCCTCCTCCCTCCGACCCCCCCCCACTTTTTTTTGAACATGATATATTTTTTAAACTTTTTTTTACATCTCTTAGAATGATATGTAACATACTTACAACATAAAAAATAACATTTAATATTTCCAAATTCAAAATGAGAATGATATAGAAATGTTAGTCGTGACTTTTACTATTAGAAAAATATTGTTTGTAGTAGCACTTTTTTTAAAACTAAATTTTTTTTGGTCTTCGAAATTATTCAACTTTTTTTTTTTTACGTATCTTAAAATGACATAAAATATGCTTACGGCTCAAACAATTGCACTCTATGCTTGCTCAGAGACACGATGCGGCTTTCCCACTGGTACTCTATGGCCGGTTATCGACACTACCTAGTTTATTGCATGTATTAAATCAGTATTTTTTTTACGCAATGGAACGATAAACACATAACTATTATCTATAAAAAAGTGAGGATGAAGCATTTTTAAGAAAGTGTGTTCACATGATAGTGTTATTGTAGCATTGAATGCTGACAAGGAGAAGTATTTAAACTATGAAATAATTACAAGTGGTAACACTAACGGAAACGTATGCGTGCATTGTCATGACATTAAGGAATTAAATTTCTTTGGAGTACCAAAAAAATTCAACTCTTATGATGGTGAATACAAGAGATTGAGATCTCCGGAGATGATTGCACTCAAAGAGAATACCAAAATAAAAATAATAGTTGATGAAGAGGGGCATCTTCTTGCTAGTGCTTGTGGTAACATGTTACCCAGTGTTAAACCATATCGTCAGCTTTCGGGTATTAGAATTCAACGGAAGATCAAAAGAAGAAAGGCCTACTCTTCTACTAATATCATAAACCATATCTTGTCAACGGGGCGGAACTGTTACCTGTGTAAAAATAATGGGATAATAGACAGCAAAATTGCGGGAAAAATAAAAAGGATATTGCTAGAAAATATCACTAAGGAATATAAAGATGAATCGATGAAAAACGAAGTGACAGCAAACGTTACTACCATTGATCAAACAATCAATGAACCAAATAATAACAAAGATGAAATGCATGTTGAACATTTGGATGACCCCCCAACAAAAATGTGTTCACATAATAGTGTTATTGTAGCATTGAATGCTGACAAGGAGAATTATTTGAACTATGAAACAAGTACAAGTGGTAGCACTATCGAAAACGTATCCGTGCGTTGTCAGGACACTGAGAGTTTAGATTTTTTTGGAGTACCCAAGAATTTCAATTATTCATATTCTGCATATGCGAAAGTATCATTTCCAGAGATGATTGCACTCAAAGAGAATGCCAACATAAAAATAATCGTCGATGATAGAGGACAATTCCTTGCTAGTGTTGCTGGTAACACATTACCTACGGATACATCCTTTCGTCAGCTTTCGGGTATTAGCATTCGACGGAAGGTCAAAAGAAGAAAGGCCTACTGTTCTACTAATATCATAAACCAGATCTTGTCTACGTGTCGGAACTGTTACATGTGTAAAAATAATGTAATAATAGACAGCGAAATTGCGGGAAAAATAAAAAGGGCATTGCTAGAAAATATCACTAAGGAATATAAAGATGAATCAATGAATAACAAAGTGTCAGCAAACGTTACTACAATCATTGATCAAACAGTCAATGAACCAAATAATACAAAAGACGAAACGTATATTGAACCTGTAGGTGACATACCAGTAAAAATTGTGTATGACTAAAAATAGAATAATGATTATTCTACTGATTACGAACAAAGAGAAGACAATAGCTACAGTATCAAGAGAGAACATGGTGAACTATTTTATGGGACAGATTCAAAATGTCCAAAGTTGTTCATTGATATTAATAATGTAAAATAATGTATCTACCATATATTTATATTAATATCATACATGTCATTATTTTATTAAAAATATGTTATCTATTACTTTGTTATATTTCCATTATTTCTAGGGTAAGCTAGCAGATTCATAGAGCTTTTATTAGAAAAAAGCACATAAATATATGGATTCTGACATACAAACCGACATCAATTTACATGTTTCACTAAGAGAAAAAATCAACCTGCAACAAGTTTTACGAATAAAAAAACAGCAAGCAACAAGTTCCACGAACAAAAAAACAATCAGCATGCAACAACTTCCATTAAAAAAAATCAGTTTCACGAAGAGAAAAATCAATGTACAAGTTTCGAGAAGAGAATAAACAAAATCACACTGCAACACGTTTCACGAACAAAAGATCATCACTCAACAAGTTCCACGAACATAAATCAGCGTGCAACAAGTGCAATGAACAAAACCAGTTTTCTCAATGAGGAAAATCACTGTAGAAGTTTCAAAAAGAGAAAAATCAACATTTAACATGGATCACGAACAAAGAAATATGCATGCAATAAGTTCCATGAACAAAATTTGTTTCACTAGGTAGAAAAAAAAAATCAATGAGCAAGTTTCACGAAGAGAAAAAAAATCAACATGCTCCAGGTTTCATGAACAAAAAACCATCATGCAACAAGTTCTTTGAACAAAATCAGTTTCACGAGGAGAAAAAACATCAATGTACATGGTTCACGAAGAGAAAAAATCAACATGCAACAAGTTTCACAAATAAAAAACAGCATGCAACAAGTTCCACGAATGTTAAATGGACAAAAGAATGCCAACATAAAAATAATCGTCGATGATAGAGGACAACTCCTTGCTAGTGTTGCTGGTAACACATTACCTACGGATACATCCTTTCGTCAGCTTTCGGGTATTAGCATTCGACGAAAGGTCAAAAGAAGAAAGGCCTACTGTTTTACTAATATCATAAGCCATATCTTGTCTACGTGTCGGAACTGTTACATGTGTAAAAATAATGTGATAATAGACAGCGAAATTGCGGGAAAAATAAAAAGGGCATTGCTAGAAAATATCACTAAGGAATATAAAGATGAATCAATGAAAAACAAAGTGCCAGCAAACGTTACTACCATCATTGATAAAACAGTCAATGAACCAAATAATACAAAAGACGAAACGTATATTGAACCTGTCGGTGACATACCAGTAAAAATTGTGTATGACTAAAAATGGAATAATGATTATTCTACTGATTACGAACTAAGAGAAGACAATAGCTACAGTATCAAAAGAGAACATGGTGAACTATTTTATGGGACAGATTCAAAATGTCCAAAGTTGTTCATTTATATTAATAATGTATAATAATGAATCTACCATATATTTATATTAATATCATCCATGTCATTATTTTATTAAAAATATGTTATCTATTGCTTTGTTATATTTCCATTATTTCTAGGGTACGCTAGCAGGTTCATAGAGCTTTTATTAGAAACAAAAACACATAAATATATGGATTCTGACATACAAACCGACATCAATTTACATGTTTCACTAAGAGAAAAAATCAACCTGCAACAAGTTTCACGAATAAAAAAACAGCAAGCAACACGTTCCAGGAACAAAAAAAAACAAACAGCATGCAACAACTTCCATTAAAAAAATCAGTTTCACGAAGAGAAAAATCAATGTACAATTTTCGAGAAGAGAATAAACAAAATCACACTGCAACACGTTTCACGAACGAAAGATCATCACTCAACAAGTTCCACGAACAAAAATCACAGTGCAACAAGTGCAATGAACAAAACCTGTTTTCTCAATGATGAAAATCATTGTAGAAGTTTCACAAAGAGAAAAATCAACATTTAACATGGATCACGAAAAAAGAAATATGCATGCAACAAGTTCCATGAACAAAATTTGTTTCACTAGGTAGAAAAAAAATCAATGTACTTGTTTCACGAAGAGAAAAAATAAACATGCAACAAGTCTCAGGAATAAAAAATCAGCACGCAAACAGTTTCATGAACAAAATCAGTTTAACGGGGAGAAAAGGCATTGTTTAAGTTTCACGAAGAAAAAAATCAGCATGCAACAAGTTTCACGAAGAAAAAATCAGCACTCAACAAGTTCCACAAACATAAATGTGCACGGGCAAGTTCCGCGAACAAAATTAGCTTCCAGAGAAGAAAAAAAATCAATGTGCAAGTTTCACGAAGAGAAAAAAAATCAACATGCAACAGGTTTCATGAAAAAAAAAACATCATGCAACAAGTTCTTTGAACAACAATCAGCACGCAACAAGTTCCTTGAACAAAATCAGTTTCACGTTGAAAAAAATCAGTGTAAAAGTTTTGTGAAGAGCAGAAAAAGCAACATGCAACAAGTTTCACGAACAAAAAAAATCCGCACGCAACAAGTTCCAGAATCATAAAAATATGCATGCAGTATGTTAAATGGATAAAAATTAGTTTTATGAGGAGAAAAAAAAAATTGGCTTCCAGAGAAGAAAAAAATCAATGTGCAAGTTTCACGAAGAGAAAAATCAACATGCAACAGGTTTCATGAACAAAAAACCATCATGCAACAAGTTCTTTGAACAACAATCAGCACGCAACAAGTTCCTTGAACAAAATCAGTTTCACGAGGAGAATAAAAAATCAATGTACATGGTTCACGAAGAGGAAAAATCAATATACAACAAGTTTCACAAATAAAAACAGCATGCAACAAGTTCCACGAACTAAAAAAACAATCAGCATGCAACAAGTTCCATTAACAAAATCACTTTCACGAGGTGAATAATCAATGTACAAGTTTTGCGAAGAGAAAAAAATTAGGCTGCAACAAGTTTCACAAAAAAAATCATCACTCAACAAGTTCCACGAACATAAATCAGCATGCAACAAGTTCCATGAACAAAACAAGTTTTCTCAACGATAAAAATCATTGTAGATGTTTCACGAAGAGAAAAATCAACATGTAACATGAATAACGAGAATAGAATATGCACGCAACAAGTTCCTTGAACAAAATCAGTTCCACGAGGAGAAATATCAGCGCACAAGTTTCGCGAAGAGAAAAAAAGCAATATGCAACAAGTTTCCCGAAAAAAAAATCAGCACGCAACAAGTTCCAGAATCAGAAAAATATGCATGCAGTATGTTCCACGGACAAAATTAGTTTTAGGAGGAGAAAAAACAATCAATGTACATGTTTCACAAAGAGAAAAAATCAACATGCAACAAGTTTCACGAATAAAAAACAGCATGCCACAACTTCCACGAACTAAAAAAACAATCAGCACGCAACAATTTCCATTAACAAAATCCGTTTCACGAGGTGAAAAATCAATATACAAGTTTTGCGAAGAGAAAAAAACAGGCTGCAACAAGTTTCACAAAAAAAGTCATCACTCAACAAGTTCCACGAACATAAATCAGCATGCAACAAGTTCCATGAACAAAACAAGTTTTCTCAATGATAAAAATCATTGTAGATGTTTCACGCAGAGAAAAATCAACATGTAACATGAATCACGAGAATGAAATATGCATGCAATAAGTTCCATGAACAAAATTAGTTTCACTATGTGGAAAAAAAAATCAAGTTTCATGAACAAAAAAACCATCATGCAACAAGTTCTTTGAACAACAATCAGCACGCAACAAGTTCCTTGAACAACATGAGTTTCACGAGGAGAAAAATCAGTGTACAAATTTCGCGAGGAGAAAAAAAAGCAACATGCAACAAGTTTCACGAACAAAAGAAAATCAGCACGCAACAAGTTCCAGGATCAGAAAAATATGCATGCAGTATTTTCCATGGACAAAATTAGTTTTAGGAGGAGAAAAAACAATCAATGTACATGTTTCACAAAGAGAAAAAATCAACATGCAACAAGTTTCACGAATAAAAAAACAGCATGCCACAAGTTCCGAGAACTAAAAAAAGCAATCAGCACACGACAAGTTCCATTAACAAAATCAGTTTCACGAGGTAGAAAAATCAATGTACAAGTTTCGCGAAGAGAAAAAAAACAGGCTACATCAAATTTCACAAACAGAAAAATCATCACTCAACAACTTTCACGAACATAAATCAGCACGCAACAAGTTCCATGAACAAAACCAGTTTTCTCAATGATAAAAATCATTGTAGATGTTTCACGAAGAGAAAAATCAACATGTAACATGAATCACGAGAATAGAATATGCACGCAATAAGTTCCATGAACAAAATTAGTTTCACTATGTGGAAAAAAAAATCAAGTTTCATGAACAAAAAAACCATCATGCAACAAGTTCTTTGAACAACAATCAGCACGCAACAAGTTCCTTGAACAAAATCAGTTTCACGAGGAGAATAAAAATCAGTGTACAAGTTTCGCGAGGAGAAAAAAAAGCAACATGCAACAAGTTTCACGAACACGGCACGCAACAAGTTCCAGGATCAGAAAAATATGCATGCAGTATGTTCCATGGACAAAATTAGTTTTAGGAGGAGAAAAAACAATCAATGTACATGTTTCACAAAGAGAAAAAATCAACATGCAACAAGTTTCACGAATAAAAAACAGCATGCCACAAGTTCCGAGAACTAAAAAAAGCAATCAGCACGCAACAAGTTACATTAACAAAATCAGTTTCACGAGGTGAAAAATCAATGTAAAAGTTTCGCAAAGAGAAAAAAAAACAGGCTACAACAAGTTTCACAAACAGAAAAATCATCACTCAACAACTTCCACGAACAAAAATCAGCGTGCAACAAGTGCAATGAACAAAACCTGTTTTCTCAATGATAAAAATCATTGTAGATGTTTCACGAAGAGAAAAATCAACATATAACATGAATCACGAGCATAGAATATGCACGCAATAAGTTTCATGAACAAAATTGAATTCACTCTGTGAAAAAAAAAATCAAGTTTCATGAACAAAAAAAAGATCATGCAACAAGTTCCAGAACAACAATCAGCACGCAACAAGTTCCTTGAACAAAATCAGTTTAACGTTGAGAAAAATCAGTGTACAAGTTTTGTGAAGAGAAGAAAAAACAACATGCAGCAAGTTTTACGAACAAAAAAAATCAGCACGCAACAAGTTCCAGAATCATAAAAATATGCATGCAGTATGTTAAATGGATAAAAATTAGTTTTATGAGGAGAAAAAAAAAATTGGCTTCCAGAGAAGAAAAAAATCAATGTGCAAGTTTCAAGAAGAGAAAAATCAACATGCAACAGGTTTCATGAACAAAAAACCATCATGCAACAAGTTCTTTGAACAACAATCAGCACGCAACAAGCTCCTTGAACAAAATCAGTTTCACGAGGAGAATAAAAATCAATGTACATGGTTCACGAAGATGAAAAATCAATATCCAACAAGTTTCACAAGTAAAAAACAGCATGCAAGAAGTTCCACGAACTAAAAAAACAATCAGCATGCAACAAGTTCCATTAACAAAATCAGCTTCACGAGGTGAAAAATCAATGTACAAGTTCTGCGAAGAGAAAAAAAATTAGGCTGCAACAAGTCTCAGAAAAAAAATCATCACTCAACAAGTTCCACGAACATAAATCAGCATGCAACAAGTTCCATGAACAAAACAAGTTTTCTCAATGATAAAAATCATTGTAGATGTTTCACGAAGAGAAAAATCAACATGTAACATGAATCACGAGAATAGAATATGCACGCAACAAGTTCCTTGAACAAAATCAGTTCCATGAGGAGAAATATCAGTGCACAAGTTTCGCGAAGAGAAAAAAAGCAATATGCAACAAGTTTCCCGAAAAAAAAAATCAGCACGCAACAAGTTCCAGAAGCAGAAAAATATGCATGCAGTATGTTCCATGGACAAAATTAGTTTTAGGAGGAGAAAAAACAATCAATGTACATGTTTCACAAAGAGAAAAAATCAACATGCAACAAGTTTCACGAATAAAAAACAGCATGCCACAAGTTCCACGAACTAAAAAAAACAATCAGCACGCAACAAGTACCATTAACAAAATCAGTTTCACGAGGTTAAAAATCAATATACAAGTTTTGCGAAGAGAAAAAAACAGGCTGCAACAAGTTTCACAAAAAAGTCATCACTCAACAAGTTCCACGAACATAAATCAGCATGCAACAAGTTCCATGGGTTCGATTAGGTTTACTTGGCGTGGCGCGCCACGCCAAGTAATCGAACCTAACTTGAATGCAGTTATTTGAAAAAAATGGTGGTATTGTAGTATTGTAGGTTGGCTGCAGGTACCCGGTTGTACGCTCTTTTTATTTTTTGTTCGTGAAACTTGTTGCATGTTGATTTTGTTCTCTTCGCGAAACTTGTACATTGATTTTTTTACCTCGTGAAACTGATTTTGTTAATAGTACTTGTTGCGTACTGATTGTCTTTTTTAGTTCGTCCATTTTGAATCTGCCCCATAAAATAGTTCACCTCGTTCTCTCTTGATACTGTAGCTATTGTTTTCTCTTAGTTTGTCATCAGTAGAATAATCATTATTCCATTTTTAGTCATACAAAATTTTTACTGGTATGTCACCGACAGGTTCAATATACGTTTCGTCTTTTGTATTATTTGGTTCATTGACTTTTTGATCAATGATGGAAGTGACGTTTGCTGGCACTTTGTTTTTCATTGATTCATCTTTATATTCCTTAGTGATATTTTCTAGCAATGCCCTTTTTATTTTTCCCGCAATTTCGCTGTTTATTATCACATTGTTTTTAAACATGTAACAGTTCCGACACGTAGACAAGATATGGTTTATGATATTAGTAGAACAGTAGGCCTTTCTTTTTTTGACCTACCGTCGAATGCTAATACGCGAAAGCTGAAGAAATGATGTATCCGTAGGTAATTTGTTACCAGCAACACTAGCAAGGAGTTGTCCTCTATTATCGACGATTATTTTTATGTTGGCATTCTCTTTGAGTGCAATCATCTCTGGAAATGATACTTTCGCATATGTAGAATATGAATAATTGAAATTCTTGGGTACTCCAAAGAAATATAAACTCTCACTGTCATAACAACGCACTTATACGTTTCTGATGGTGCTACCACTTGAACTTGTTTCATTGTTCAAATATTTCTTCTTGTCAGCATTCAATGCTACAATAACACTATCATGTGAACATATTTTTGTTGGGGGGTCATCCAAATGTTCAATATGCATTTCATCTTTGTTATTATTTGGTTCATTGATTGTTTGATCAATGGTAGTAACGTTTGCTGGCACTTTGTTTTTCATCGATTCATCTTTATATTCCTTAGTGATATTTTCTATCAATATCCTTTTTATTTTTCCCGCAATTTCGCTTTCTATTATCACATTATTTTTACACTGGTAACAGTTTCGCCCCGTTGACAAGATATGGTTTATGATATTAGTAGAAGAGTAGGCCTTTCTTCTTTTGATCTTCCGTTGAATGTTAATACCCGAAAGCTGACAATATGGTTGAATACTGGTTAACATGTTACCACAAGCATTAGCAAGAAGATGCCCATCTTCATCAACTATTATTTTTATGTTGGTATTCTCTTTGAGTGCAGTCTTCTCCGGAGATCTCAATCTCGCATATCCACCATCATAAGAGTTGAATTTTTTTGGTACTCCAGAGAAATTTAATTCCTTACTGTCATGCCAATGCACGCATACGTTTCCGATAGTGTTACCAATTGTGCTTATTTCATAGTTTAAATACTTCTCCCTGTCAGCATTCAATGCAACAATAACACTATCATGTGAACACACTTTCTTAAAAATGCTTCATCCTCACTTTTTTATAGATAATAGTTATGGGTTTATGTTTCCACTGCGTTAAAAAAGTACTGATTTAATACATGCAATAAACTAAGTAGTGTTGATAACCGGCCATACGGTATCAGTGGGAAAGCCGCATCGTGTCTCTGAAAAAAGCATAGAGTGCAATTGTTAGAGGCGTAAGCATATTTTATGTCATTTTAAGATACGTAAAAAACAAAAACAAAAAAATAAATAAAAAAAGAATAAAAAATAGTTGAATAATTTCGATGACCGAAAAAAAAATTTAGTTTAAAAAAAGTGCTACTACAGACAATATTTTTCTAATAGTAAAAGTCACGACTAACATTTCTATGTCATTCTCATTTTGAATTTGGAAAATATTAAATGTTATTTTTTTATGTTGTAAGTATGTTACTTGTCATTCTAAGAGATGTAAAAAAGGTTTAAAAAATATATCATGTTAAAAACAAGTGGGGGGGGGGGGGTGGAGGGAGTGGGGTTGGAGGGGGGGGGATGGACTTTGAGGATGGGGGTGGAGGAAGGTGGTTTGGAGGGGGGATTGGGGACGGGCAAAAAGTTGGGGGGAGGGGGTCCTTGGGGTTGGGGTAGGGGACCTTACAACACTGTTCAAATGGTACTTGTTTATTATACTGAACACAGTTGAGAACCACCCAAATAAAAATATTACATAACATAACATAACATCAAAATAACCATGAAAAAACATCAACATAACATAACAACAATAGCCATCAAACAACATTAACATAACATAACCACCAAAACATAACATAACCATGGAACAATACCAACATAACATAATAACAATAACCATCAAATAACATTAACATAACATAACCAACATAACATAACATCAACATAACATAACCATGAAACAACATCAACATAACATAACAACATAACTTAACATCAAAATAACCATAAAACAATATCATCATAACATAACCATCAAACAACATAACATAACAAACATAAAATAACATCAACATAACATAACATCAACATAACATAACAACAATAACCATGAAACAATATCAACATAACATATCAACAATAGCCATCAAACAACATTAACATAAGATAACCAACAATAACCATATAACAACATCAACATAACATAACAACAATAGCCATAAAAACATTAACATAACATCAACATAACATAATATCAACATAACATAACAACAATAATCATGAAACAACATCAACATAACATGTCAACAATAGCCATCAAACAGCATTAACATAACATAACCAACAATAACCATATAACAACATCAACATAACATAACAACAATAGCCATATAAAACATTAACATAACATACCTTCAATTAACACAATGCTTGTCTTGTTTTATGGTGGGGGGACTGTCTGCTTGTATGGTATGGGTACTGTCCGCTTGTATATATTAATATAAAAAAGGGTACTGTCTGCTACCTTTAATTCATACAGTAATGTCCTATCTGTCTGCTACCTTTAATTGACACTATAAAGGAGTACTGTCTGCTTGTATGGCGGGGGGACTGTCTGCTCTCTTAGATTGACCTACCACTACTAGTGATTTTCATACGAATCGAACTCACTTGAAACAATCTTTAGGAAGTATTCCAATCTATTCAATTTTGCGTTCAAACTCGAATAAACTAAAGCAGGGATGACAGGTACATTATTTGGAGAACGAATTACAAACATCGGTAGGTCTATATCTTCATCGTCACATTTCACGAATATGCTTAACATATCCTTCAGATGGCTTTCCAAGGCCTTCGCCCCTGGCTTCTGGGAAGCTCAGTCTTTGGTACAGCCTCATCGTAGAGGAGTTTTTTTAGCTTCTATTACACTCGGCAAATCCCGAAGAATCTCCTTTCCAAACTTCAGTATATATTTTTCATTCACTCCATTATCACGGTTAAATTGCAAAAAAATTAAAACCGGTGAAAAACAAGTCCATTATTCATTATTCACTGTACATATCATAAGAACCAGATACCAATAAGAGCCAGATACCAATAAGCGAATGAAGAATAGTTTTCTTCTACCAGATCCCCGCAGTTTAAGTGAGTCACACTCCCGGCAGGTACAAAGGCCCTTGCGACAAGAAACTCCCCTCTTCTGCTCGCTTATTAGCAAAATTGCATTATAATCAGATTATTGAATCAAATTAAAAACATAGTGGAATAATAAAGCACCTTATATTAGTGAGTAAATACATCCAATGATAAAATAGTCCGTAAATATCAATTTATTATTTCACTTATTGCGAAACTATCGGTCACTGCAATCCACTGTAATTTATTCCAAATTTAAACCGGCTTAAATATCAATAGATGTTCATAGTTCAAATGCTAAATGATAACTGATGATACGCTATACAAATTATGATCCGCTATACAAACACTTCGGACAACCAAAGTGAAAAAAATATATATACATAAGCCAAAACTTTGAACGAACAAGCATTTGAATTAGGTGATCATGGTATGGCCTTAGTTTTACTTTAGCTCTTGCTAACGGTTTACTATGAAGTTTTGAAGAAAGAATCCCTTATTGAACTAAATATTATAGTTATTCTCGCTTTGGAATTATGATTTTATGTAGTTTTATTGTGTGTGAAATATCTATCTAAGGATTTCTCGGTAAACAGTTATATTCTCCAGCTCCTTATACCGTTTATTTGTTGTTATTTTTTTTCTAGTACCCTCACAAGTGACGCTTTTGTCATACTACTGAATGATTTTATTTGTGGTGTTTGAAATGAATTATTACAACAAAAAACTATGATATTTTTTTTTTATTAATCACGATGCCTTATACTGAGTTTTTGATTTCTATCTAATGACTGTAGATAAATCAAGCGATGCGAAAAACGAGTATAATATGTCCTGAGATGTCTAACGTCAAAGTGCTTTAACAAACTGAGTAATTCGACCGTAAAACACAACATGGTCACAGAATATTGGAAAAATAGAGCCCTCCGATTATATTTGGCAACTAGTTTTACTATTGAACTGGGGTCCTTGTTAACGAGCATTTGCAGGCTTAACACACATTCTTGATACACGCCACACATATGTTTGAAAAAAGGGAGATGCCAAGCTATTTAAAAGATGCAATCGTTGAAATAATTTAATCCTGATTTCAACTCTTGTTGATAGAAGAGCATCGCCAAGTGCTGAAAACCATGTTGTGACCAAGAAGGGCCCAGGATTGCACAAAGCCTCCATTCATGGAGGTCCCAGGGACTTCTTGCTGTCCGGTTCTAAGCCGGCTTAACCACTTCGGTTTAGACTTGAGAAGATTTGTGATCCCCGTCCTGCCCTGGTATCCGGGATCATTGCTTTTCCTGAGGCGAAAATAATTTCAATGATTTAAAGAACCTGAAAATTGGAACTTGGAATGTTACGACATTAAAAAATGACTATCGTATCGACAGTTTGACTGACGAATTCAGACGATTCAACTGGATTTATTAGGAGTTTCAGAAACTCATATCCCAGGGGTAGGAAGCATGAAATTAGGTGACATAGAATTTGTTTACTCTGGCAGGAAGGATGGGGTACATAGACAGGGAGTAGGGCTGATGATGAATAAGGAAGCTGCTAAGTCTTGTTTAGGCTGGGAAAGTATTAATAATAGAATACTAATTGCTCATTTTGTGACTAGAAAGTTCAGGGTATCAGTTATAGTAGTATACGCCCCTGTAGAACCGACTGACGGAAATACTAGTGACTCAAATGAATTTTATTTACAGTTACAGGAGCAAATAGACAAGGTCCCAGGTAGAAATATGATGTTATTACTGGGATATTTTAACGCCCAGGCTGGTAGAAATAGGGATAGATGGTATCCCAGCCTAGGTAAATTTGGTGTAGGAAAAGAAAACAGTAATGGATACAGACTTTTGCAATTTTGTAGGTATAACAATCTAGTTATAACCAATACGGTGTTTGGTCATAAAATGGCTCATAAGTTAACATGGTATTCACGTGATGGTAAGACAGCAAACCTTATTGATTATATTATAGTAAACCGAAGACTGGCAGGATCAATACAAGATACTAGGGTATATAGGAGTGCTGTTATTGATGTTAAAAGTAAAGATCACCATCTAGTAGTGTCAAGGGTCAATTTAAAGCTGAAATATCGGAAGGGTAACTACATCCCGGGAAGTTATGATGTTGGTAGACTCCAGGATGAGAATTTGAGAGAAACTTTCCAGGAACAGTTGAATACTAAACCTAAGAGTTTAAAATTTGATAATGTGGAAGATGGTTGGAATAATTTTAGAAAAATAATTTGTGAAGTTGCGGAAGGTGTATTAGGGAAGAAAGCTAGAACTGCAGCTAAGAATATTAGTGAAAAAGCTTTATGTTTAATAGAAAGGTAAAAGGACTTGTACAAGAATTATCTGAGTGATAGATCGTATGAAAACAAAAGAAATGTAAAGAAAGTGGAGAAAGCATTAAAATATGAACTAAGGAGGTGTGAAGTGGAGGCCATGGATACAATTGCCGAGGATCTGGAAGATGCAGCTAGACGGCATAATAGTAAAATATTGTACTGGCACGTTAACAAATTGAGAGGGAGTAGTCAATCCGGACTTGTCCCAGTTAAAGATAGGAATGAGGTCGCAATTAGCGATAAGGAAAAAACTAAAGAGAGATGGGCCGAACATTTTGAGAACTTGCTTAACCGAGATAGAGTTGCAGGAAAAAATATAGAGGAAAATGAAAAAGTTTGTGATACCTTGGATTTGAAGGAAGAAGCGGGGATTCCCCACTAGTTCCTACACGCTGCAAAAAGCAAGATATTTATTATAAATTTGGAACAATATCAATCTATTGAAATGCTTAACGATAACAAACATGTTTTCAGCCAGAAGGGTTTTTTAAAGCACATTCAGCATGGCGTGTTTTATTTTTTATTTTTTTATTTTTTTTGGCAATTGGCATTTTTCTCTGATAACAGGTACCATTAATTGCGATCATAGCTCTAAAAAAAGGGGGTTTAGCATTTGCGAATTTGATCCTATTAAGGTGAAAAAAAAGGGTTTAGCATTTGCGAATACTTCGATGTGTTCTGTATAATACACAAGTGGTGTTTGAACAGGGTTGTCAGTTTAAAATAGAGTCTAACCAGGGCTTGTTAACTCAGGCAATTTGTTATAAATTTGGGACAACATAAATCTATGAAAATGGTTAATGATGATAGAATGACATTGCGAGTTGACCTAGCTCTACCTCTACGGATTTTTTATTCGTCCTTGAGATTTTGTATAAAATGCTCATACCTTACAATTAAATTTTCATAATGGTTTAACATACACAGGAATGGAATTGTCTTGGGGGGAATTTTCCATGGAAAAGGGGAAGGGTATTTTTACGTGAAAACAACTTCAACCATGGCCCGCTCCCCGCGATCAGAAATTAAATTATAAAAAGTTTCTTCAACCGAAAGTAAGGAACAACCTCAAAACTTAAACGGGCAGAAATAGAGGCTTTTTTGCACAGGAGGATTTTTTTTTTTTTTTTTTTTTTTTAACGTATCTTAAAATGAAATGAAATTAAGTAAGTAACAATTGCTTTCTTGAATTCGCTTCCTGTACTGGACACAATACAGATATTTAATTCAAGAAATTATAAAAAAATTGCAAGTAAGTAACAAACTCTGTCTTGAAGTCACCTCTTGTATACACAATGCAGAAATTTGATTCAAGAAATTATGAAAAAATTTTAAGTAAGGGTTCAGTTGTAATCAATTAGGCTCATCAAAAGAAATGGTTTCTTATGCTGATTCCAAAGATTTAGGATTCATTAACTTTAGTATTGCCAATCAAAAGTTATGAGCTTGAGAAAATTGCCTGATTATCGAAAAATGGGGAAACACCCTCCAAAAGTCGACAGGAATGGAATTGTCTTGGAGGAGGGGGAATTTTCCATGGAAAAGGGGAAGGGTATTTTTACGTGAAAACAACTTCAACCGTGGCCCGTTCCCCGGGATCAGAAATTAAATTATAAAAAGTTTCTTCAACTGAAAGTAAGGAGCAGCATCAAAACTTAAACGGGCAGAAATAGAGGCTTTTTCGCACAGGAGGTTTTTTTTACGTATCTTAAAATGACATGAAATTAAGTAAGTAACAATTGCTTTCTTGAATTCGCATCCTGGACTGGACACAATACAGATATTTAATTCAAGAAATTATGAAAAAATTGCAAGTAAGTAACAAACTCTTTCTTGAAGTCACCTCTTGTATACACAAAGCAGAAATTTCATTCAAGAAATTATGAAAAAAAATATAAGTAAGGGTTCAGTTGTAATCAATAAGCTCATCAAAAGAATTGGTTTCTTATGCTGATTCCAAAGATTTAGGATTCATTAACTTTAGTATTGCCAATCAAAAGCTATGAGCTGGAGAAAATTGCCTGATTATCGAAAAATGGGGAAACACCCTCCAAAAGTCGACAGGAATGGAATTGTCTTGGGGGAGGGGGGATTTTCCATGGAAAAGGGGAAGGGTATTCTTACGTGAAAACAACTTCAACCGTGGCCCATACACATAGGGACGACAAACACACAGAGACCACACACACAAAATGACGACTTACACATAGAGATGACACACGCTCAGAGACGACAAACACACAGAGACGACACACAGAGAGACGACACACACACACACAGAGACGACACACGCACAGAGACGACACACACACAGAGACGACACACACAGAGACGACACACACAGAGAGAGAAGACACACGCACAGAGACGACACACACCCACACAGGGAACGACAAACACACAGAGACGACACACAAACAAAATGACGACTTACACATAGAGACGACAGACGCTCAGAGACGATAAACACACAGAGACGACACACAGAGAGACGACACACACACAGAGACGACACACGCAAAGAGACGACACACATACAGAGACGACACACACACAGAGAGAAGACACACGCACAGAGACGACACACACACACAGACATAGATACGAAACACACATAGAGACAACACATACACAAAGACAACAAACACAGAGACAACACACGCAAAGAGACGACACACACACAGAGACGACACACACACAGAGACGAAACACACACAGAGACGACACACGCACAGAGACGACACACACACAAAGAAAACAAGCACAGAGACAACACACACACAGAGACAAGACACACACAGAGACGATAGACACACATAGCGACGACACATGCACAGAGACGACACACAAAAAAAGACGACACGCACACACAGAGAGAAGACACACGCACAGAGACGACACACACACACACAGAGACGACACACATACAGAGATGACACACACACACACAGAGACGAAACACACATAGAGACGACACACGCACAGAGACGATACACACAGAGATAACACACACAGAGAGACTAGACACACACACAGAAACGACAAACACACATAGAGACGACACACACAAAGAGATGACACCCACACACAGATACGAAACACACATAGAGACGACACACTCATAGAAACAACACACACACACAGAGACGACACCCACACAGAGACGACACACACACAGAGACGACACACACACAGAGACGACACACTCAAAGTGACGACAGACACATAGAAACGACACGCGCACAGAGACGACAAACACACACAGACGACACACATAGAGAGACGACACACATAGAGAGACGACACAAACACACACAGAGACGACAAACACACAGAGACAAAACACACACAGAGCCGACTCACACACAGAGAGGACAAACACACAGAGATGACAGACACAAAGAGACGACTCACACACAGAGAGGACAAACACACAGAAACGACACACACACAAGGAGACGACACACACACAAGGAGACGACACACACATAGAGACAACACAGACACAGAGACGACACACACACAGAGACGAAACACACACAGAGACGACACATACACAGAGGCGACACACACATATAGACGACAAACATACAGAGAAGACACAAAAACAGAGACGACACACCCACATAGAGACGACCCACACACACACACACAAAGACAACAAACACAGAGACAACACATGCACAGAGACGAAACACACACAGATACGAAACACACATAGAGACGATACACGCACAGAGACGACACACACACAAAGACAACAAGCACAGAGACAGCACGCACACAGAGACGACACATACACAGAGGCGACACACACATATAGACGACAAACATACAGAGAAGACACAAAAACAGAGACGACACACCCACATAGAGACGACCCACACACACACACACAAAGACAACAAACACAGAGACAACACATGCACAGAGACGACACACACACAGATACGAAACACACATAGAGATGATACATGCACAGAGACGACACACACACAAAGACAACAAGCACAGAGAAAGCACGCACACAGAGAAGACACATACACAGAGGCGACACACACATAGAGACGACAAACATACAGAGACGACACACCCACATAGAGACGACACACAAAGACAGCAAACACAGAGACAACACACGCACAGAGACGACACACGCACAGAGACGAGACACACACAGATACGATACACACATAGAGACGATACACGCACAGAGACGACACACACACAAAGACAACAAGCACAGAGACAACACGCACACAGAGACAACACACAAACACACACAGAGACGACACACAGACAGACGACACACACACACAGAGACGACACAAGCACAGAGACGACACATACACAGAGATGACTGAGACGACACACCCACACAGAGACGACACACACACACACAAAGACAGCAAACATAGAGACAACACACGCACAGAGACGACACACGCACAGAGACGAGACACACACAAATACGATACACACATAGAGACGATACACGCACAGAGACGACACACACACAAAGACAACAAGCACAGAGACAACACGCACACAGAGACGACACACACATAGCGACGACACATGCACAGAGACGACACATACACAGAGATGACAACACACAGAGAGAAGACACACGCACAGAGACGACACGCATACAGAGACGACACACACACAGAGACGACACACACACATAGCGACGACACAGGCACAGAGACGGCACACACACAGAGACGACAACACACAGAGAGAAGACACACGCACAGAGACGACAACACACAGAGAGAAGACACACGCACAGAGACGACACACACACACAGAGACGACACACACACACAGAGATGACACACACACAGAGAAGAAACACAAATAGAGACGACACACGCACAGAGACGATACACACACACAGAGACAACACGCACACAGAGATACGAGACACACACACAAAGACAACAAGCACAGAGACAACACGCACACAGAGACAACACACAGAGAGAAGACACACGCACAGAGACGACACACACACACAGAGACGACACACACACAGAGATGACACACACACAGAGACGAAACACACATAGAGACGACACACGCACAGAGACGATACACACACACACAGACGACAACACACAGAGAGAAGACAGACGCACAGAGACGACACACACACACAGACGACACACACACAGAGATGACACACACACACAGAGACGAAACACACATAGAGACGACACACGCACAGAGACGATACACACACACAGAAATAACACACACAGAGACGACACACACATAGCGATGACACACGCACAGAGACGATACACACACACAGAAATAACACACACAGAGACGACACACACATAGCGATGACACACGCACAGAGACAACACACACACAGAGACGACACACACACACATAGTGACGACACACGCACAGAGACGACACACACACACAGAGACGACACACACACAGAGACGATACACACACACAGAAATAACACACACAGAGACGACACACACATAGCGATGACACACGCACAGAGACAACACACACACACAGACAAAACACACACACATAGTGACGACACACGCACAGAGACGACACACACACACAGAGAGAAGACACACACACATGGACGAAACACCCATAGAGACGACACACGCACAAAGACGATACACACACAGAGACAACACACACAGAGAGACGAGACACGCACACAGAAATGACAAACACACATAGAGACGACACACACAAAGAGAAGACACACACACACAGAAACGAAACACACACAGAGACGACACACGCATAGAGACAACACACACACAGAGACAACACCTACACAGAGACGACACACACACAGAGACGACACACTCAAAGTGACGACTTACACATAGAGACGACACACGCACAGAGACGACTCACACAGAGAGAGGACGGACAAACACACAGAAATGACACACACACACAGAGACGACACACACATAGAGACAACACAGACACAGAGACGACAGACACACAGAGACGAAACGCACACAGAGACGACACATACACAGAGGCGACACACACATATAGACGACAAACATACAGAGAAGACACAAAAACAGAGACGACACACCCACATAGAGACGACCCACACACACACACACAAAGACAACAAACACAGAGACAACACACGCACAGAGACGACACACACACAGATACGAAACACACATAGAGACGATACACGCACAGAGACGACACACACACAAAGACAACAAGCACAGAGACAGCACGCACACAGAGAAGACACATACACAGAGGCGACACACACATAGAGACGACAAACATACAGAGACGACACACACACACACAAAGACAGCAAACACAGAGACAACACACGCACAGAGACGACACACGCACAGAGACGACTCACACAGAGAGAGGACGGACAAACACACAGAAATGACACACACACACAGAGACGACACACACATAGAGACAACACAGACACAGAGACGACAGACACACAGAGACGAAACGCACACAGAGACGACACATACACAGAGGCGACACACACTTATAGACGACAAACATACAGAGAAGACACAAAAACAGAGACGACACACCCACATAGAGACGACCCACACACACACACACAAAGACAACAAACACAGAGACAACACATGCACAGAGACGACACACACACAGATACGAAACACACATAGAGACGATACACGCACAGAGACGACACACACACAAAGACAACAAGCACAGAGACAGCACGCACACAGAGAAGACACATACACAGAGGCGACACACACATAGAGACGACAAACATACAGAGACGACACACACACACACAAAGACAGCAAACACAGAGACAACACACGCACAGAGACGACACACGCACAGAGACGAGACACACACAGATACGATACACACATAGAGACGATACACGCACAGAGACGACACACACACAAAGACAACAAGCACAGAGACAACACGCACACAGAGACAACACACAAACACACACAGAGACGACACACACATAGCGACGACACATGCACAGAGACGACACATACACAGAGATGGCAACACACAGAGAGAAGACACACGCACAGAGACGACACGCATACAGAGACGACACACACACAGAGACGACACACACACATAGCGACGACACAGGCACAGAGACGGCAGACACACAGAGACGACAACAGACAGAGAGAAGACACACGCACAGAGACGACAACACACAGAGAGAAGACACACGCACAGAGACGACACACACACACAGAGATGACACACACACAGAGACGAAACACACATAGAGACGACACACGCACAGAGACGATACACACACACAGAGACAACACACACACAGAGATACGAGACACACACACAAAGACAACAAGCACAGAGACAACACACACACAGAGACAACACACACACACAGAGAAGACACACACATAGCGACGACACACGCACAGAGACGACACACACACACACAGACGACAACACACAGAGAGAAGACAGACGCACAGAGAGAAGACAGACGCACTGAGACGACACACACACACAGAGACGACACACACACAGAGATGACACACACACAGAGACGAAACATACATAGAGACGACACACGCACAGAGACGATACACACACACAGAAATAACACACACAGAGACGACACACACATAGCGACGACACACGCACAGAGACGACACACACACAGAGACGACACACACACACATAGCGACGACACACGCACAGAGACGACACACACACACACACAGACGACACACACACAGAGAGAAGACACACACACAGGGACGAAACACCCATAGAGACGACACACGCACAAAGACGATACACACACAGAGACAACACACACAGAGAGACGAGACACACACACAGAAATGACAAACACACATAGAGACGACACACACAAAGAAAAGACACACACACACAGAAACGAAACACACATAGAGACGACACACGCATAGAGACAACACACACACAGAGACAACACCCACACAGAGACGACACACACACAGAGACGACACACTCAAAGTGACGACTTACACATAGAGACGACACACGCACAGAGACGATTCACACAGAGAGAGGACAAACACACAGAATTGACACACACACACAGAGACAACACACACATAGAGACAACACAGACACAGAGACGACAGACACACAGAGACGAAACACACACAGAGACGACACATACACAGAGGCGACACACACACACACACACAGAGACGACAAACATACAGAGAAGACACAAAAACAGGGACGACACACACACAGATACGAAACAAACATAGAGACGACACACACATAGAGACAGCACACACACAGAGACGACACCCACACAGAGACGACACACCCACAGAGACGACACACACACACAGAGACGACACACACAAAGTGACGACTTACACATAGAGAAGACACACGCACAGAGACGACAAACATACAGAGACGACACACATAGAGGGACAACACACACACACACAGAAACGACAAACACAAAGAGACAACACACACAAAGAGACGACACACACACAGATACGAAACATACAAAGAGACGACACGCGCACAGAGACGACACATACATAGAGCCGACTCACACACAGAGAGGACAAACACACAGAGACGACAGACACAAAGAGACGACTCACACACAGAGAGGACAAACACACAGAAACGACACACACACAGAGAGACGATACACACATAGATACAACACAGTGGCGTGCCACTCTAAGTGAACCTAGATCAACCCAACTTTTTGGATATCTCTCTCAATATGACTCTGTTTGTGTTTCGTGTCCGTCCGTTTGTCATCTCTATGTGTGTGTCATCTCTGTGAGTGTGTCGTCTCTGTTTTTGTGTCTTCTCTGTATGTTTGTCGTCTCTGTGTGCGTGTGTGTCGCTGTCTCTGTGTATGTGTCGTCTCTGTGTGTGTGTTTCGTCTCTGTGTGTGTGTCGTCTCTGTGTTTGTGTTGTCTCTATGTGTGTATCGTCTCTGTGTGTGTGTGTCGTTTCTTTGTGTTTGTCCTCTCTGTATGTGAGTCGTCTCTTTGTGTCTGTCGTCTCTGTGTGTTTGTCCTCTCTGTGTGTGAGTCGGCTCTATGTATGTGTCGTCTCTGTGCGTGTGTCGTCTCTTTGTATGTTTCGTATCTGTGTGTGTGTCGTCTCTTTGTGTGGGTTTTCTCTGTGTGTTTGTCGTCTCTGTGTGTGTGTGTTGTCCCTCTATGTGTGTCGTCTCTGTATGTTTGTCGTCTCTGTGCGTGTGTCGTCTCTGTGTGTAAGTCGTCACTTTGTGTGTGTCGTCTCTGTGTGTTTGTGTCGTCTCTGTGTGTGTATCGTCTCTGTGTGGGTGTTGTCTCTGTGTGTGTGCTGTCTCTATGTGTGTGTCGTCTCTATGTGTGTTTCGTATCTGTGTATGTGTCGTCTCTGTGGGTGTGTCGTCCCTGTTTTTGTGTCTTCTCTGTATGTTTGTCGTCTCTGTGTGTGTGTGTGTCGCCTCTGTGTATGTGTCGTCTCTGTGTGTGTTTCGTCTCTGTGTGTCTGTCGTCTCTGTGTCTGTGTTGTCTCTATGTGTGTGTCGTCTCTGTGTGTGTGTGTGTCATTTCTGTGTGTTTGTCCTCTCTGTGTTTGAGTCGTCTCTGTGCGTGTGTCGTCTCTATGTGTAAGTCGTCAATTTGAGTGTGTCGTCTCTGTGTGTGTGTCGTCTCTATGTGGGTGTTCTCTCTGTGTGTGTGTTGTCTCTATGCGTGTGTCGTCTCTATGTGTGTTTCGTATCTGTGTTTGTGTCTTCTCTTTGTGTGTGTCATCTCTATGTGTGTTTGTCATTTCTGTGTGTGTGTCTCGTCTCTCTGTGTGTGTTGTCTCTGTGTGTTTATCGTCTCTGTGCGTGTGTCGTCTCTATGGGTGTTTCGTCTCTGTGTGTGTGTCATCTCTGTGTGTGTGTGTCGTCTCTGTGTGTGTGTGTCGTCTCTGTGTGTGTGTCTTCTCTGTGTGTGTGTGTCGTCTCTGTGTGTGTGTGTCGTCTCTGTGCGTGTGTCGTCTCTATGTGTGTGTGTCGTCTCTGTGTGTGTGTCGTCTCTGTGCGTGTGTCGTCGCTATGTGTGTGTCGTCTCTGTGTGTGTTGTCTCTGTGTGTGTGTATCGTCTCTGCGCGTGTGTCGTCTCTATATGTGTTTCGTCTCTGTGTGTGTGTCATCTCTGTGTGTGTGTCGTCTCTGTGTGTGTGTGTCGTCTCTGTGCGTGTGTCTTCTCTCTGTGTGTTGTCATCTCTGTGTGTGTGTGTCGTCTCTGTGCGTGTGTCGTCGCTATGTGTGTGTCGTCTCTGTGTGTGTGTGTTGTCTCTGTGTGCGTGTTTTCTCTGTGCTTGTTGTCTTTGTGTGTGTGTCTCGTCTCTCTGTGTGTGTGTTGTCTCTGTGTGTGTGTATCGTCTCTGTGCGTGTGTCGTCTCTATGTGTGTTTCGTCTCTGTGTGCGTGTTGTCTCTGTGCTTGTTGTCTTTGTGTGTGTGTCTCGTCTCTCTGTGTGTGTGTTGTCTCTGTGTGTGCTGTCTTTGTGTGTGTGTGTGTGTCGTCTCTATGTGGGTTTGTCGTCTCTGTATGTTTGTCGTCTCTATGTGTGTGTCGCCTCTGTGTATGTGTCGTCTCTATGTGCGTGTTGTCTCTGTGCTTGTTGTCTTTGTGTGTGTGTCGTCTCTGTGCGTGTATCGTCTCTATGTGTGTTTCGTATCTGTGTGTGTGTCTACTCTGTGCATGTGTTGTCTCTGTGTTTGTTGTCTTTGTGTGTGTGTGTGTGTGTCGTCTCTATGTGGGTGTGTCGTCTCTGTTTTTGTGTCTTCTCTGTATGTTTGTCGTCTATATGTGTGTGTCGAATCTGTGTATGTGTCGTCTCTGTGTGTGTTTCGTCTCTGTGTGTGTGTCTTCTCTGTGTCTGTGTTGTCTCTATGTGTGTTTCGTCTCTGTGTGTGTGTGTCGTTTCTGTGTGTTTGTCCTCTCTGTGTGTGAGTCGTCTATTTGTGTCTGTCGTCTCTGTGTGTTTGTCCTCTCTGTGTGTGAGTCGGCTCTATGTGTGTGTCGTCTCTGTGTGTGTGTTATCTCTGTGCTTGTTGTCTTTGTGTGTGTCGTCTCTGTGTGTGTGTGTCGTTTCTGTGTGTTTGTCCTCTCTGTGTGTGAGTCGTCTATTTGTGTCTGTCGTCTCTGTGTGTTTGTCCCCTCTGTGTGTGAGTCGGCTCTATGTGTGTGTCGTCTCTTTGTGTGTGTTGTCTCTGTGTGTTTATAGTCTCTGTATGTACTTGCGTGTTGTCTCTGTGTGCGTGTTGTCTCTGTGCTTGTTGTCTTTGTGTGTGTGTCGTCTCTGTGCGTGTATCGTCTCTATGTGTGTTTCGTATCTGTGTGTGTCTCGTCTCTGTGCGTGTGTCGTCTCTGTGCGTGTGTTGTCTCTGTGTTTGCTGTCTTTGTGTGTGTGTGTCGTCTCTATGTGGGTGTGTCGTCTCTGTATGTTTGTCGTCTCTATGTGTGTGTCGCCTCTGTGTATGTGTCGTCTCTGTGTGCGTGTTGTCTCTGTGCTTGTTGTCTTTGTGTGTGTGTCGTCTCTGTGCGTGTATCGTCTCTATGTGTGTTTCGTATCTGTGTGTGTGTCTACTCTGTGCATGTGTTGTCTCTGTGTTTGTTGTCTTTGTGTGTGTGTGTCGTCTCTATGTGTGTGTGTCGTCTCTGTTTTTGTGTCTTCTCTGTATGTTTGTCGTCTCTATGTGTGTGTCGCCTCTGTGTATGTTTCGTCTCTGTGTGTGTTTCGTCTCTGTGTCTGTGTTGTCTCTATGTGTGTGTTGTCTCTCTGTGTGTGTGTGTCGTTTCTGTGTGTTTGTCCTCTCTGTGTGTGAGTCGTCTCTTTGTGTCTGTCGTCTCTGTGTGTTTGTCCTCTCTGTGTGTGAGTCGGCTCTGTGTGTGTGTCGTCTCTCTATGTGTGTCGTCTCTGTGTGTTTGTCGTCTCTCTGCGAGTGTCGTCTCTATGTGTAAGTCGTGACTTTGAGTGTGTCGTCTCTGTGTGTGTGTCGTCTCTGTGTGTGTGTCGTCTCTGTGTGTGTGTCGTCTCTGTGTGGGTGTCGTCTCTGTGTTTGTGTTGTCTCTATGCGTGTGTCGTCTCTATGTGTGTTTCGTATCTGTGTGTGTGTGTCATCTCTTTGTGTGTGTCGTCTCTATGTGTGTTTGTCGTTTCTGTGTGTGTGTCTAGTCTCTCTGTGTGTGTTTTCTCTGTGTGTGTATCATCTCTGTGCGTGTGTCGTCTCTATGTGTGGTTCGTCTCCGTGTGTATGTTATCTCTGTGTGTGTGTCGTCTCTGTGCATGTGTCGTCGCTATGTGTGTGTATCGTCCCTGTGTGTGTGTTGTATCTTTGTGTTTGTTGTCTCTGTGCTTGTTGTCTTTGTGTGTGTGTCGTCTCTGTGCGTATGTCGTCTCTGTGTGTCTTTCGTATCTATGTTTGTCGTCTCTGTGCGTATGTCGTCTCTTTGCGTGTGTTTTCTCTGTGTTTGTTGTCTTTGTGTGTGTGTCGTCTCTATGTGTGTTTCGTATCTATGTGTGTGTGTGTCTCGTCTCTGTGCGTGTGTCTTCTCTCTCTGTGTGTGTCGTCTCTGTGTGTGTGTCGTCTCTGTGCGTGTGTCGTCTCTGTGTGTGTGTCGTTTCTCTGTGTGTCGTCTCTGTGTGTTTGTCATCTCTGAGCGTGTGTCGTCTCTATGTGTAAGTCGTCATTTTGTGTGTGTGTCGTCTCTGTGTGTTTGTCGTTCCCTTTGTGGGTGTGTGTCGTCTCTGTGCGTGTGTCTTCTCTCTCTGTGTGTGTCGTCTCTGTGCTTGTGTCGTCTCTGTGTGTGTGTGTCGTCTGTCTGTGTGTCGTCTCTGTGTGTTTGTCGTCTCTGAGCGTGTGTCGTCTCTATGTGTAAGTCGTCATTTTGTGTGTGTCGTCTCTGTGTGTTTGTCGTCCCTATGTGTGTGGGCCACGGTTGAAGTTGTTTTCACGTAAAAATACCCTTCCCCTTTTCCATGGAAAATCCCCCCTCCCCCAAGACAATTCCATTCCTGTCGACTTTTGGGGGGTGTTTCCCTATTTTTCGATAATCAGGCAATTTTCTCAAGCTCATAGCTTTTGATTGGCAATACTAAAGTTAATGAATCCTAAATCTTTGGAATCAGCATAAGAAACCAATTCTTTTGGTGAGCTTATTGATTACAACTGAACCCTTACTTACAATTTTTTCATAATTTCTTGAATGAAATTTCTGCATTGTGTACACAAGAGGTGACTTCAAGAAAGATTTTGTTACTTACTTGCAATTTTTTCATAATTTCTTGAATTAAATATCTGTATTGTGTCCAGTCCAGGAAGCGAATTCAAGAAAGCAATTGTTATTTACTTAATTTCATGTCATTTTAAGATACGTAAAAAAAAACCTCCTGTGCAAAAAAGCCTCTATTTCTGCCCGTTTAAGTTTTGATGCTGCTCCTTACTTTCAGTTGAAGAAACTTTTTATAATTTAACTTCTGATCGCGGGGAGCGGGCCACGGTTGAAGTTGTTTTCACGTAAAAATACCCTTCCCCTTTTCCATGGAAAATTCCCTCTCCCCCAAGACAATTCCATTCCTGTCGACTTTTGGAGGGTGTTTCTTCATTTTTCGATAATCAGGCAATTTTCTCAAGCTCATAGCTTTTGATTGGCACTACTAAAGTTCATGAATCCTAAATCTTTGGAATCAGCATAAGAAACCAATTCTTTTGATGAGCCTATTGATTACAACTGAACCCTTACTTACAATTTTTTCATAATTTCTTGAATGAAATTTCTGCATTGTGTATACAAGAGGTGACTTCAAGAAAGAGTTTGTTACTTACTTGCAATTTTTTCATAATTTCTTGAATTAAATATCTGTATTGTGCCCAGTCCAGGAAGCGAATTCAAGAAAGCAATTGTTACTTACTTAATTTCATGTCATTTTAAGATACGTAAAAAAAAAAACCTTCTGTGCAAAAAAGCCTCTATTTCTGCCCGTTTAAGTTTTGATGTTGCTCCTTACTTTCAGTTGAAGAAACTTTTTATAATTTAATCTCCGATCGTGGGGAGTGGGCCACGGTTGAAGTTGTTTTCACGTAAAAATACCCTTCCCCTTTTCCATGGAAAATTCCCCCTCCCCCAAGACAATTCCATTCCTGTGTATGTTAAACCATTATGAAAATTTATTTGTAAGGTATGAGCATTTTATACAAAATCTCAAGGACGAATAAAAAATCCGTAGAGGTAGAGCTAGGTCAACTCGCAATGTCATTCTATCATCATTAACCATTTTCATAGATTTATGTTGTCCCAAATTTATAACAAATTGCCTGAGTTAACAAGCCCTCGTTAGACTCTATTTTAAACTGACAACCCTGTTCAAACACCACTTGTGTATTACACAGAACACATCGAAGTATTCGCAAATGCTAAACCCTTTTTTTCCACCTTAATAGGATCAAATTCGCAAATGCTAAACCCTCTTTTTTTAGAGCTATGATCGCAATGAATGGTACCTGTTATCAGACAAAAATGCCAATTGCCAAAAAAAATAAAAAATAAAAAAAAATAAAACACGCCATGCTGAATGTGCTTTAAAAAAACCCTTCTGGTTGAAAACATGTTTGTTATCGTTAAGCATTTCAATAGATTGATATTGTTCCAAGTTTATCATAAATATCTTGCTTTTTGCAGTGTGTAGGAACTAGTGGGGAATCCCCGCTCGTTTGGAAAGGTACCAAGGAAAGGCAAGCAAATAGCATGGTCCTAGGGCATTAAGCAAATAGCATGTTAATTCCTATGGCAGTAAGCAAATAGCATGGTAATTCCTATGGCAGTAAGCAAAGTATAAGTTAGCACTCTACTGATAGGGTGGTAAATGGGTTTCTTAAATATGGTGGCTCTGAGGTTAGAAATAAGTTATTGAAGATTATGAATATGATTTTTGAAAAAAGGGGAAGTACATAACGATTTTAGGAAAACCTTAATTAAGCCACTTTATAAGAAAGGTGATAAAAGTAAGTGTGGTAATTATCGAGGCATTAGTCTGGTCTCTGTAGGTAGCAAATTACTTAGTAATATGATACTTTATAGACTGAAAGATGCCGTAGACAAAGTTTTAAGAGAAGAGCAGTGCGGTTTTAGAAAAGGTAGAGGGTGTGTTGACCAAATTTTCACTCTTAGGCTAATAATTGAGAAGTGCCTGAGTTTTCAAACACCTTTGGTCCTCAGTTTTATAGATTATGAGCAAGCGTTCGACTCTGTTGATAGAAGAGCTTTAGTAAAGGTTTTATCCTTGTACGGTATACCAGACAAATACATTAAAGTGATTAGTGCTATGTAAGAGAATAACACTGCTGCGATTAAGGTAGGAAATGATGTTAGCAGCTGGTTTTGTATTAAATCAGGAGTTAAGCAGGGTTGTGTTCTATCCCCCTTTATATGGATTATTTTGATGGACTTTGTTTTAAGGAGCACAGGAAAGGCAATGGGAGACCACGGAATCAAATGGGGAGGAAAAAGTCTCCTGGACTTGGATTATGCTGATGATTTAAGCATCCTAGATGGAAGTGTGAGCAAAATGAATGAAGTTTTAGAGGTTTTGCGAGTTCAGGGTGCTAGAATTGGTTTGAAAATTAATATTAGGAAGACTAAGTCACTAAGACTAGGAATAAGTGAAGATGAAAAGGTGACGTTGGGTAATGAAAATATTGATCAGGTGGGCAGCTTCACTTACCTTGGTAGTATGATTAGTAAAGAGGGTGAGAGCAGTGAAGATGTTAAAAATAGAATAGCCAAGGCTCAGGGTGTTTTTTTACAGTTAAAAAAAAGTCTGAAAGAATAGGAAGATAAGTCTGCAAACCAAGATTAGAATATTAGAAGCTACAGTGATGACAGTGGTCAAATATGGCTCTGAGGCATGGACACTCCGAAAAGCGGATGAAGATTTGCTAGATGTTTTCCAGAGAAATTGCTTAAGGATTGTTCTGGGTACCCGGCTGACTGACCGTATTTCAAACAATATGCTATACGAAAAATGTGGTTCAATACCGCTCTCTAGGGCTATAATGAAAGAAAGGTTGAGGTGGTTAGGGCATGTTGTGCGGATGAAGGATGACAGATTGCCGAAGATTGTTCTTTTCGGCCAACCATCTAGGGCTAAACGGAAAGCAGATCGTCCCCGTCTGGGGTGGGAGGACGTCATAAAGAAAGATTTAAAGGAAATGGGAACTTCGTGGGCGGGTGTAAAAAGGGAGGCTTTGAATAGATTGGGATGGAGGAGGAGCGTGCGTAGCTGTGTTGACCTCAGGTGGCTTGGTGCTGCGGTGAGTTGTTAGTAGTAGTAGTAGTATTGATGACGAAACAGCAAGTGAATGAAAACCTAGATGTTTACAATCTGTAATATTCAATTTCAATCCATTTTGACAAGATAGATCACCTGCAGTGTCTACTATTTTTAAATAGAAGACTTTGAACGACTAATTAAAAAAAATATCATCAGCGTGTACCAAAAATAAAATATCCGATAAACTAAAGTAACTTGATCAAATCAAGAGAAAATATTTTTCTTAGATGTACATCTGAACGTTCAGGGGTGCGTTCCATGGGGTTAACTGTTAGCCGCCAGTGTGCATTTCTGCACTGAAGATATTCCCAGAAACAGAGGAATATTGACCAGATCAGCCTTTATAATTCATTTCGTGTACCACAAAGCTTGACAAAAGTCATTTTTGGCAAACCAAGCTTATAAAGGTTGCCTGATAATGGCTTTGGACAAGAGAGTTGGTGTTTTCGAGAATTATCACTCAAATTTTCTAGTTTTGTAATTGTAACAATAACATTCAATGTGCTTTGTATTGCTACAAAAATTTGTTTTGGAAGAATTCCATTAGGATTTTCATTATACAGTATGTTCGTTTTATTGGTATAATAGGCTAAGCTATGTTTTTTCTATATTGAACTAAACTTTCAGGCATTGCTGCCGCAAATCTTTTTTTAAAGCGTTTTGTCAGAGAAGATTGTAAGGGATTGTCAAGGGGCAGCAGATAATTATCGCCCTTTTTCTTTGCGTCCTATTCATTGAGTGGTGGATAAGGACCATTTTATATTAGTACGACCGTCATATTTGGGGATTCATCAGAAAGTATCGTCCCCAAAGAAATTTGACAGACTCTTTGGAGAGAGAAAGGAGTCCTGGCTCTCAAAATACACATCTCCGTCGTTGTCACTGTTTTTTGTCTTTAAAGAAGAGAAGTGACTAGTCTCACATTTTACTCAACATCTGCAATTGAAAAAAATTGATCAATCTCTTTTGTATTGACTTTGTTGTTGTCTTAAGAAATTTGTTACAGACCCTTTTTATCTTACTTTGCAAAAAGATATTTGTCAATACATTTTCTCCTTATTGTCTTGTAGATAGTAAAAAACATTTGTTATTTGAAGCGTATCACGACTTCCTTGGTGACGGAGGATTCTTTTTCGGATGATTTGCTCCCAACAGCTCCCAGCGGAAGGCAGATAATCAGGAGATCGTTAGGGGTGCGCCATGTAGACCATTGGTCCGTATGTGAAAAAAGAAAAAGCTCCTTGGTAATTAACGACTAATCCTTAGAAATTTTAACAAAGCCTGTAGTCAACTTGTATCATTATTTTTCTAATTGGATAAAAAAAACGTCCTGTAAATTCAATTACAAATCTCGAAGGATGGACTTGAAAGTTGTTCACTTTCAGTTTACATTATCAGGACTAAGTCGGTTACAATTAGATTCTGTGCTGTAGTGTGATGGTTGTAACGGGAATAGTTTTTTTTTTATCTCAGTATTTTTGTCTCACACTATATAATGCACCAAAATTGACAACGAAAGAATTAAACATAAGCGGTTTGTTAATAGGCTGATTATTTTACTATGGATTCAAGGAATATAACTACCGTTTCTCCTGGACCAAATTTTTTTAAAGTTAGTTATGCAGTATGTGCAGTAGTAATAATTGAAATCATAACTTTTATCTCTGTCACTAAGACCTCTGCTGTAATGAAATATTCAAGGCTTGATAAAACTGTAATAAAATACATTAAAATTCTTTTAATATGTGCCGTTGTCTCTAATGTTATATATACGATTCATTATTTGACGGGGATATTTCATGTAGACTGTGAAATTGTTTCATTTTTCGGTCAGTTAGGGGCAAGAATTATATACACAGTTCATGCGTCTTCTATAGGTATACTAGCAATGACAAAATTTTTTGTCGAAAAGAAATGCTGGTTGTATCATGTAATTATCTGTATGCTGGCTTTCCTGTCAGCGCTGCCCGGCTGGATCAATATTTTTTCACCAAAAAAACATATACTTTTTTGTATTTGTATCGGAATCACTGACGGTTGTATTGAAATTCCTTCAATAAGAAAATTGTTTTTTCTAATAGGAGTGTCTTGCTTTTTCTATCTTATTTTAGCCTACTATCTTATTTTTCTTGATAACCGTCGCCATTATAGGTTAAGACTGAGGAGCGAGCAAAAATTATATTTGGGACTAACTTTTGTTCCTGTTTGCCTCTATGGAGTTTTTGATGTTTTTCAACGTCCATTAATAGTTCACATATTTGAGGGGTTTGGGGTAACTGGACTTAAAGATAAATTCGATTTCATTATCCCTTTTCAGTATTTCGTAGGCTCCTTGGATTTTCCATTGTTTTTCCTTTTTTATAACAGGCATTTACTGAAACATCCTGCTCCAATTAACAGAGTGTATCCTGTAATTACATGATGTTCCGAATACCATCAATCGGCCTGTTTAAGAGCTTAAACTGCAGAAATAAAAGCAACAACAAATTTAATATAAGCTCACTGTTTTCTTCTTGCTTGGGTTTCAGGGATTAGGCAAGTTATCTTAGTTCGTTAAATTGAATTGGTTTAGAATGCAAAGGGAGATAAGGTGTACGCTCTGGCCTAAAATAGTAGCATTTATAGTTAGAAAGGCCTTTTTTAATGTTTTTTTTTTTATCGCTCCCTGAAACCTATGAGAGGGTCAAATCATCTTTAACGGGGGCATAATTCGCTATAGGGTAGGGGAAGGGCAACTATCCTCAGAGACCTCAGTTTTCCCCCCTCTCCGAACCCCAGTACGCTCCCCACACCAGCTGAAATTTCGCTTCTCTAAAAAGCTTGTCAAAACTAAGATAAGTCTGAATAATTTAAGCATTCCTAGAAACGAATCAGTTTTCTTTAAGTATATTTTCACCTTTCGTTATTATTTGGCTCATTTTTCAGTTTTCAATGTCATTTTCACTTGATTGGGAAAATTGGCTCCAACATTGCCACCCCTACCCCAGGATTTTGACGAAATTGCGCTACTGCTCTTTAACTCTTATGAAATAGTGTAAATTGTGGATGCCACCCATCTTCAACGGAATCTTTGTTTCACCTCCAGTGAAACAAAGATAAAATTACACTTTGGTTTAAACCTCCGTCACGCTTCTGCAACTAAAAAAACAGCACGGTAAGCAACCCAAACCAGCACAGTTCAACTATTATTCAATCTTACCAAACTTTAATTATTCTACATAATTAATCATTTTAATGTGTCCTGTTTTTGCCTAGACTGTACTTGGTTTTAATTGATTCATTTCAATTCTTTTACTCAAAACTGACTGCCTATTTATTTAAAACCTTAAAACTTAGATTTTTCAGTATTAGATTTTTGTTTATTTAAAACCTTAAAATTTAGATTTTTCGGTGTCATTACCTGGGTATATCGAAACTTCCCTGTGTCAACCCTACCTTCTCTGCCTGTATATATATCCTAGATTTCACTGCTATATAACGGTTGCAGTGTTTCATGGCCAGTGTACCTCGAATATGATCAAATTTCGGACCATATTTATTTTCCATTTTATATCTAATAATTTTACTTAGAAATAACTGTTCATCTTTTTTCGTAATAGCAAACTAATATATCAATAGAAAGGACGATCTATTTCAGACCAAATTTTAAATGTTCTTTTTGCAATTTTGTGTTCTGATGGTTTCTCGTGGAAGATTGGTTCGCAAGGAAATAATGATGATGGGATCCATCTCTGCTAACTTCGTGAAATGTTGTACAGCAGGATTTGTTACAGTTCATCAAGTCAATAGTCTCGTTTTATGCTTATTCTGTTTATCGTTTTCCATCACTGTTGTTTTCTTTAGTAAATAAATTATACTTGTCCTCTAATCCTTTTTATCGTTGTAATTAGGGCTGTTCTCTGGGAAGGGGGTCTAAAGGTATAAAAACCCCGTAGAGGTTTCATGTCGGAAATATTATACAATCGAAAAATTGGTATTTTTATAAATATTATTGTATATTTTGAATTTTCAATAGATAAATATTAAACATTAACCAATTCTATTTTTAAAATGATCATTTGATTAGTTATTGCGACCTTAACAATTTTGTTTGGCTCACAGATTAGTATAAAATCACTGAGGCTGAGGTTATTACAGTGAAGCTTTCAGGGAATGTTGAAGAGGAAAGTGAACTAAATTAGAACACCCTATGTTGATACAGGTTATAAAAAGGTCGTAACTAGACCCCTGCGCCGCGCCGATGAGGGAAGACCGGCGGCGGCGGGGCCAAAAACAGCGCGCCGCAAGACCGGTAAGATTTCGGCGGCGCGCCACCGGTAAGATGTCGGCGGCGCGCCGCTGGCACGATCAATGTTGACCGCAAACATTAATGTTTTCATCAGTCTTTCTCGATTCACAGCTTAGCTTTACAACAGATTCGAGCCTATTCATGAGTTCAAAAATTCACAATTCGCTGGCTGGAAACTGGTCTTCTTCGTTATTCATCAAGAGAAGTAGAAATCTGGTAGAAACGAAATGGCTGTGGCGTTTCAGAACCCTAACATAATACGAGCAGTAGAAGTATCTATTAGATATGTATTCTTAACATAAACAATTATCAAAACTAGTAGTTTTTTTTCATCGAGCAATACTGCATGCAAAACTTCAAATAACGTATTACAAAATTCGTCAGTTATCTGAGTAAAAACTTTGAATATAACTTTTAATTTAGAAGCTTAATTTTTTCATAATGCCCTTTGCCTATATCTGTTTTGTCAGTACGGAGGGGGGTGCTACTCCCATTGCTCACCCCTGCTGCCACCTACAACTTTTTTACATAATTTTATCGATCCATGAACGGGTCAATGACCCCTTTTTCCAAGGTCGATTAATTTGTTGTTGTTTTGGCACGCTCGAGGCGAATGTTATGATCCAGTAGGAAACAGTTAGATCACACGTGACAGATGATGTCATGGTTGATTGATTTGACACGAAAGGGGAATTAATTTATTGTTTCTAAAGGGGATTATTGATTCAAGAAAGGGGAATTAATTTGTTGTTTCTAAGGGGAATATTGATTCACGAAAGGGGAATTAATTTGTTGTTTCTAAGGGGAATTATTGATTTAAGAAAGGGGAATTAATTTGTTGTTTCTAAGGGGAAGCTTGGGAAGAGATATATTGATTGCGTGATCGAAGGGAGAGAATTCCCGAGAAATTGATTACATAATCGGTAGAACCCTATCAGAAGGTCATGACGGGGGTCCATATATGTGCATAGAATGACGTAATCGACTAGGACAATTGGATTTCTGAGAAATTGATTACATAATCGGTAGAACCCTATCAGAAGGTCATGACGGGAGTCCATATATGGGCATAGAATGACGTAATCGACTAGGACAGTTGGATTTCTGAGAAATTGATTACATAATCGGTAGAGCCCTATCAGAAGGTCATGACGGGGGTCCATATATGGGCATAGAATGACGTAATCGACTAGAACAGTTGGATTTCTGGGAAATTGATTACATAATCGGTAGAAACCTATCAGAAGGTCATGACGGGGGTCCATATATGTGCATAGAATGACGTAATCGACTAGGACAATTGGATTTCTGAGAAATTGATTACATAATCGGTAGAACCCTATCAGAAGGTCATGACGGGGGTCCATATATTTGCATGGAATGACGTAATCGACTAAGACAATTGGATTTCTGAGAAATTGATTACATAATCGGTAGAACCCTATCAGGAGGTCGTGACGGGGGTCCATATATGGATATAGAATGACGTAATCAACTAAGACAATTGGATTTCTGAGAAACTGATTACATAATCGGTAGAACCCTATCAGGAGGTCCTTACGGGAACAAGTTCCCTTCTTAATGTCCATCCTAAACCCATTTTTCAACTTGAAGTACTTATCTTTTTCACCTACAACTATACTTTACAGCTTTTTGGATACCTCAACACCAAGAAATACTTTTCAAAGACCATTTCAGAGCAAGTTACTTTCCTAATGTCCCTCCTAAACCCTTTTTTCAACTTGAAGTACTTATCTTTTCATCCACAACTATACTTTACAGCTTTTTGGATACCTCAACACCAAGAAATACTTTTCAGTGATCATTACAGAGCAAGTTACTTTCTTAATGTCCCTCCTAAACCCATTTTCCAACTTGAAGTACTTATCTTTTTCACCCACAACTATACTTTACAGCTTTTTGGTTACCTCAACACCAAGAAATACTTTTCAAAGACCATTTCAGAGCAAGTTACTTTCTTAATATCCCTCCTAAACCCATTTTCCAACTTGAAGTACTTATCTTTTTCATCCACAACTATACTTTACAGCTTTTTGGATACCTCAACACCAAGAAATACTTTTCAATGACCATTTCAGAGCAAGTTACTTTCTTAATGCCCCTCCTAAACCCATTTTCCAACTTGAAGTACTTATCTTTTTCACCCACAACTATACTTTACAGCTTTTTGGTTACCTCAACACCAAGAAATACTTTTCAAAGACCATTTCAGAGCAAGTTACTTTCTTAATGTCCCTCCTAAACCCATTTTTCAACTTGAAGTACTTATCTTTTTCATCCACAACTATACTTTACAGCTTTTTGGATACCTCAACACCAAGAAATACTTTTCAAAGACCATTTCAGAGCAAGTTACTTTCTTAATGTCCCTTCTAAACCCATTTTCCAACTTGAAGTACTTATCTTTTTCACCCACAACTATACTTTAAAGCTTTTTGGATAGCTTAGAGTCTTAGCTTAGAGTTTTTGTTGAAGTTCTAGTTTAGTTTAGTTTTAATTAATAGTTTAGAGTTTTTAGCTTAGAGTCTTAGCTTAGAGTTTTGTTAGAGTTCTAGTTTAGTTTACATATAGTTAAGAGTTTGGAGTTTTACCTTAGAGACTTAGCTTAGAGTTTTATTTTAGTTTAGTTTTAGTTAAGAGTTTAGAGTTTTTTAGCTTAGAGTTTTTTTGTTAGAGTTCTAGTTTAGTTTAATTTTAGTTAAGAGTTTGATTTTTTACCTTTGAGTTTCAGTTAGAGTTCTAGTTTAGTTTAGTTTTAGTTAATAGTTTAGAGTTTTAGCTTGGAGTCTTAGCTTAGAGTTTTTGTTAGAGTTGAAGTTTAGTTTAGTAATAGTTAAGAGTTTAGAGTTTTAGCTTAGAGTCTTAGCTTAGAGTTTTTTTTGTTAGAGTTCTAGTTTAGTTTAATTTTAGTTAAGAGTTTGATTTTTTACCTTTGAGTTTCAGTTAGAGTTCTAGTTTAGTTTAGTTTTAGTTAAGAGTTTAGTGTTTTACCTTAGAGTCTTAGCTTAGAGTTTTAGTTAGAGTTCTAGTTTAGTTTAGTTTTAGTTAAGAGTTTAGAATTTTAGCTTAGAGTCTTAGCTTAGAGTTTTTGTTAAAGTTGAAGTTTAGTTTAGTAATAGTTAAGAATTTAGAGTTTTAACTTAGAGTCTTAGCTTAGAGTTTTTGTTAAAGTTGAAGTTTAGTTTATTAATAGTTAAGAGTTTAGAGTTTTAGCTTAGAGTCTTAGCTTAGAGTTTTAGTTAAAGTTTTAGTTTAGTTTAGTTACAGTTAAGAGTTTAGAGTTTTAGCTTAGAGTCATAGCTTAGAGTTTTACTTAAAGTTGTAGTTTAGTTAAGTTTTAGTTAAGAGTTTCGAGTTTTAGCTTAGAGTCTTACCTTAGAGTTTTTGTTAGAGTTCTAGTTTAGTTTAGTTTTAGTTAAGAGTTTAGAGTTTTACCTTAGAGTCTTAGCTTAGAGTTTTAGTTAGAGTTCTAGTTTAGTTTAGTTATAGTTAAGAATTTAGAGTTTTAGCTTAGAGTCATAGCTTAGAGTTTTAGTTAAAGTTATAGTTTAGTAAAGTTATAGTTAAGAGTTTAGAGTTTTACCTTAGAGTCATAGCTTAGAGTTTTAGTTAGAGTTCTAGTTCAGTTTAGTTTTAGTTAAGAGTTTAGAGTTTTAGCTTAGAGTCTTAGCTTATAGCTTGTGTTAGAGTTCTAGTTTAGTTTACTTATAGTTAAGAGTCTCGAGTTTTTAGCTTAGAGTCTTAGCTTAGAGTTTCTGTTAGAGTTCTAGTTTAGTTTACTTCTAGTTAAGAGTTTAGAGCTTTAGCTTAGAGTCTTAGCTTATAGTTTGTGTTAGAGTTCTAGTTTAGTTTAGTAATAGTTAAGAGTTTAGAGTTTTAGCTTAGAGTCTTAGCTTAGAGTTTTTGTTAGAGTTCTAGTTTAGTTTAGTTATAGTTAAGAGTTTGGTGTTCTACCTTAGAGACTTAGCTTAGAGTTTTAGTTTAGTTTAGTTTTAGTTTAGAGTTTTAGCTTAGACTTAGAGTTTTAATTAGAGTTCTAGTTTAGTTTAGTTTTAGTTAAGAGTTTAGAGTTTTAGCTTAGAGTCTTAGCTTAGAGGTTTTGTTAGAGTTCTAGTTTAGTTTAGTTTTAGTTAAGAGTTTAGAGTTTTAGCTTAGAGTCTTAGCTTAGAGTTTTTGTTAGAGTTCTAGTTTAGTTTAGTTATAGTTAAGAGTTTGGAGTTTTAGTTTAGTTTAGTTACAGTTAAGAATTTAGAGTTTTAGCTTAGAGTTATAGCTTAGAGTTTTACTTAAAGTTATAGTTTGGTTAAATTTAGTTAAGAGTTTCGACTTTTAGCTGAGTCTTAGCTTAGAGTTTTTGTTAGAGTTCTAGTTTAGTTTAGTTTTAGTTAAGAGTTTAGAGTTTTACGTTAGAGTCTTAGCTTAGAGTTTTTGTTAGAGTTTTAGTTTATTTTAATTTTAGTTAAGAATTTGATGTTTTACCTTTGAGTTTCAACTAGAGTTCTAGTTTAGTTTACTTTTAGTTAAGACTTTAGTGTTTTACCTTAGAATCTTAGCTTAGAGTTTTAGTTAGAGTTCTAGTTTAGTTTAGTTATAGTTAAGAGTTTAGAATTTTGGCTTAGAGTTTTTGATAGAGTTCAAGTTTATTTTAGTTTTAGTTAAGAGTTTAGAGTTTTTAGCTTAGAGTCTTAGCTTAGAGTTTTTGTTGAAGTTCTAGTTTAGTTTAGTTTTATTTAATAGTTTAGAGTTTTAGCTTAGAGTCTTAGCTTAGAGTTTTTGTTAGAGTTGAAGTTTAGTTTAGTAATAGTTAAGAGTTTAGAGTTTTAGCTTAGAGTCTTAGCTTAGAGTTTTTGTTAGAGTTCTAGTTTAGTTTAGATATAGTTAAGCGTTTGGAGTTTTACCTTCGAGACTTAGCTTAGAGTTTTAGTTTAGTTTAGTTTTAGTTAAGAGATTAGAGTTTTTTAGCTTAGAGTCTTAGCTTAGAGTTTTTGTTAGAGTTCTAGTTTAGTTTAGTTTTAGTTAAGAGTTTGGTGTTTTACCTTAGAGTCATAACTTAGAGTTTTACTTAAAGTTATAGTTTGGTTAGGTTTTAGTTAAGAGTTTAGAATTTTAGCTTAGAGTCTTAGCTTAGAGTTTTTGTTAGAGTTCTAGTTTAGTTTAGATATAGTTAAGCGTTTGGAGTTTTACCTTCGAGACTTAGCTTAGAGTTTTAGTTTAGTTTAGTTTTAGTTAAGAGTTTACAGTTTTTTAGCTTAGAGTCTTAGCGTAGAGTTTTTGTTAGAGTTCTAGTTTAGTTTAGATATAGTTAAGCGTTTGGAGTTTTACCTTCGAGACTTAGCTTAGAGTTTTAGTTTAGTTTAGTTTTAGTTAAGAGTTTAGAGTTTTTTAGCTTAGAGTCTTAGCTTAGAGTTTTTGTTAGAGTTCTAGTTTAGTTAAGTTTTAGTTAAGAGTTTGGTGTTTTAACTTAGAGTCGTAACTTAGAGTTTTACTTAAAGTTATTGTTTGGTTAGGTTTTAGTTAAGAGTTTAGAGTTTTTTAGCTTAGAGTCTTAGCTTAGAGTTTTTGTTAGAGTTCTAGTTTAGTTTAGTTTTAGTTAAGAGTTTGGTGTTTTAACTTAGAGTCATAACTTAGAGTTTTACTTAAAGTTATAGTTTGGTTAGGTTTTAGTTAAGAACTTAGAGTTTTTTAGCTTAGAGTCTTAGCTTAGAGTTTTTGTTAGAGTTCTAGTTTAGTTTAGTTTTAGTTAAGAGTTTGGTGTTTTACCTTAGAGTCATAACTTAGAGTTTTACTTAAAGTTATAGTTTGGTTAGGTTTTAGTTAAGAGTTTATAATTTTAGCTTAGAGTCTTAGCTTAGAGTGTTTGTTAAAGTTCTAGTTTACTTTAGTTTTAGTTAAGAGTTTAGAGTTTTTAGCTTAGAGTCTTAGCTTATAGTTTTTGTTGAAGCTCTAGTTTAGTTTTAGTTAAGAGTTTATAGTTTTAGCTTAGAGTTTTTGTTAGAGTTTTAGCTTAGTTTAGTTTTAGTTAGGAGTTTAGAGTTTTACCTTAGAGTCTTAGCTTAGAGTTTTATTTAGAGTTGAAGTTTAGTTTAGTTATAGTTAAGAATTTAGTTTTTAGCTTAGAGTCGTAGTTTAGAGTTTTTGTTAGAGTTCTAGTTTAGTTTAGTTAAGAGTTTAGAGTTTTATCATAGAGTCATAGCTTAGAGTTTTTGTTGAAGTTGAAGTTTAGTTTAGTCATAGTTAAGAATTTAGAGTTTTTAGCTTAGAGTCTTAGCTTAGAGTTTTACTTAGAGTTCTAGTTTAGTCTAGTTTTAGTTAAGAATTTAGAGTTTTATCTTAGAGTCTTAGCTTAGAGTTTTGTTGAAGTTCTAGTTTAGTTTAGTTAAGAGTTTTGAGTTCTACCTTAGAGTCTTAGCTTAGAGCTTTACTTAGAGTTGAAGTTTAGTTTAGGTATAGTTAAGGGTTTAGAGTTTTAGCTTGGAGTCTTAGCTTAGAGTTTTAGTTAGATTTCTAGCTTAGTTTAGTTTTAGTTAAGAGTTTAGAGTTTTACCTTAAAGTCTTAGCTTAGAGTTTTATTTAGAGTTCTAGTTTAGTTTAGTTTTAGTTAAGAGTTTTGAGTTTTACCTTAAAGTCTTAGATTAAAGTTTTAGTTAGGGTTGAATTTTCGTTTAGTTTAGTTATAGTTAAGAGTTTATAGTTTTAGCTTAGAATCTTAGCTTAGAGTTTTATTTAGAGTTATTGTTTAGTTTAGTTATAGTTAAGAGTTATAGCTTAGAGGTTTAGCCTAGAATCTTAGCTTAGAGATTTAGTTAGAGTTGAAGTTTAGTCTAAACTAGCATAACCACAAAATTACACAATATTGCATAGAAATACCAAAACCATAGGTAGATTAGGTTAGGTTAGAGGTTAGGTTTCTCCACATTTAAGTTAGGTTAGATTAGGTTAGCTTATCATGAGCGCTAATGATAAGCTAACCTAATCTAACTGGTACAAAGTCGACTTGGGGGGATTTTCCGGCGAGTATGGTTAGGTTAGGTTAGCTAAGTTAGGCTAGGTTAGCTAGTAAACATCTTTCCATGTTTAAGATAGATTAGGTTAGGCTAGATTAAGTTATGTTAGGTTAAATTAGGTTAGGTTAGCCTACGTACGCGCGCGTACGTAGGCTAACCTAACCTAACCTAACTTAACCTAACCTAACCTAACCTAACTTAAACATGGAGAGATGTTTACTAGCTAACCTAGCCTAACTTAGCTAACCTAACCTAACCTAACCATACTCGCCGGAAAATCCCCCCATGTCGACTTTGTACCAGTTAGATTAGGTTAACTTATCATGAGCGCTAATGATAAGCTAACCTAATCTAACCTAACTTAAACATGAAGAAACCTAACCTCTAACCTAACCTAACCTAATCTAACCTATGGTTTTGGTATTTCTATGCAATATTGTGTAATTTTGTGGGTATGCTAGTTTAGACTAAACTTCAACTCTAACTAAATCTCTAAGCTAAGATTCTAGGCTAAACCTCTAAGCTATAACTCTTAACTATAACTAAACTAAACAATAACTCTAACTAAAACTCTAAGCTAAGACTCTAAGCTAAAACTATAAACTCTTAACTATAAGTAAACTAAACGAAACTTCAACCCTAACTAAAACTCTAATCTAAGACTTTAAGGTAAAACTCAAAACTCTTAACTAAAACTAAACTAAACTAGAACTCTAAATAAAACTCTAAGCTAAGACTTTAAGGTAAAACTCTAAACTCTTAACTAAAACAAAAGTAAGCTAGAACTCTAACTAAAATTCTAAGCTAAGACTCCAAGCTAAAACTCTAAACCCTTAACTATAACTAAACTAAACTTCAACTCTAAGTAAAGCTCTAAGCTAAGACTCTAAGGTAGAACTCAAAACTCTTAACTAAACTAAACTAGAACTTCAACAAAAACTCTAAGCTAAGACTCTAAGATAAAACTCTAAACTCTTAACTAAAACTAGACTAAACTAGAACTCTAAGTTAAACTCTAAGCTAAGACTCTAAGCTAAAAACTCTAAATTCTTAACTATGACTAAACTAAACTTCAACTTCAACAAAAACTCTAAGCTATGACTCTATGATAAAACTCCAAAATCTTAACTAAACTAAACTAGAACTCTAACAAAAACTCTAAACTACGACTCTAAGCTAAAAACTAAATTCTTAACTATAACTAAACTAAACTTCAACTCTAACTATAACTCTAAGCTAAGACTCTAAGCTAAAACTCTAAACTCCTAACTAAAACTAAACTAAGCTAAAACTCTAACAAAAACTCTAAGCTAAGACTCTAAGCTAAAACTATAAACTCTTAACTAAAACTAAACTAGAGCTTCAACAAAAACTATAAGCTAAGACTCTAAGCTAAAAACTCTAAACTCTTAACTAAAACTAAAGTAAACTAGAACTCTAACAAAAACTCTAAGCTAAGACTCTTAGCTAAAATTCTAAACTCTTAACTAAAACCTAACCAAACTATAACTTTAAGTAAAACTCTAAGTTATGACTCTAAGTTAAAACACCAAACTCTTAACTAAAACTTAACTAAACTAGAACTCTAACAAAAACTCTAAGCTAAGACTCTAAGCTAAAAAACTCTAAACTCTTAACTAAAACTAAGCTAAACTAAAACTCTAAGCTAAGTCTCGAAGGTAAAACTCCAAACGCTTAACTATATCTAAACTAAACTAGAACTCTAACAAAAACTCTAAGCTAAGACTCTAAGCTAAAACTCTAAACTCTTAACTATTACTAAACTAAACTTCAACTCTAACAAAAACTCTAAGCTAAGACTCTAAGCTAAAACTCTAAACTCTTAACTATTACTAAACTAAACTTCAACTCTAACAAAAACTCTAAGCTAAGACTCTAAGCTAAAACTCTAAACTATTAAATAAAACTAAACTAAACTAGAACTTCAACAAAAACTCTAAGCTAAGACTCTAAGCTAAAAACTCTAAACTCTTAACTAAAACTAAAATAAACTAGAACTCTATCGAAAACTCTAAGCCAAAATTCTAAACTCTTAACTATAACTAAACTAAACTAGAACTCTAACTAAAACTCTAAGCTAAGACTCTAAGGTAAAACACTAAACTCTTAACTAAAAGTAAACTAAACTAGAACTCTAGCTGAAACTCAAAGGTAAAACATCAAATTCTTAGCTAAAATGAAACTAAACTAGAACTGAAACAAAAACTCTAAGCTAAGACTCTAACGCAAAAATCTAAACTCTTAACTAAAACTAAACTAAACTAGAACTCTAACAAAAACTCTAAGCTAAGACTCAGCTAAAAGTCAAAACTCTTAACTAAAACTTAACCAAACTATAACTTTAAGTAAAACTCTAAGCTATGACTCTAAGCTAAAACTCTAAATTCTTAACTGTAACTAAACTAAACTAAAACTCGAAGCTAAGTCTCTAAGGTAAAACTCCAAACTCTTAACTATAACTAAACTAAACTAGAACTCTAACAAAAACTCTAAGCTAAGACTCTAAGCTAAAACTCTAAACTCTTAACTAAAACTAAACTAAACTAGAACTCTAACAAAAACTCTAAGCTAAGACTCTAAGCTAAAACTCTAAACTCTTAACTTAAACTAAACTAGAACTCTAATTAAAACTCTAAGTCTAAGCTAAAACTCTAAACTAAAACTAAACTAAACTAAAATTCTAAGCTAATTCTCTAAGGTAAAACACCAAACTCTTAACTATAACTAAACTAAACTAGAACTCTAACAAAAGCTCTAAGCTAAGACTCTAAGCTAAAACTCTAAACTCTTAACTATTACTTAACTAAACTAGAACTCTAACACAAACTATAAGCTAAGACTCTAAGCTAAAACTCTAAACTCTTAACTAGAAGTAAACTAAACTAGAACTCTAACAGAAACTCTAAGCTAAGACTCTAAGCTAAAAACTCGAGACTCTTAACTATAAGTAAACTAAACTAGAACTCTAACACAAACTATAAGCTAAGACTCTAAGCTAAAACTCTAAACTCTTAACTAAAACTAAACTGAACTAGAACTATAACTAAAACTCTAAGCTATGACTCTAAGGTAAAACTCTAAACTCTTAACTATAACTTTACTAAACTATAACTTTAACTAGAACTCTAAGTTATGACTCTAAGCTAAAACTCTAAATTCTTAACTATAACTAAACTAAACTAGAACTCTAACTAAAACTCTAAGCTAAGACTCTAAGGTAAAACTCTAAACTCTTAACTAAAACTAAACTAAACTAGAACTCTAACAAAAACTCTAAGGTAAGACTCTAAGCTAAAACTCGAAACTCTTAACTAAAACTTAACTAAACTACAACTTTAAGTAAAACTCTAAGCTATGACTCTAAGCGAAAACTCTAAACTCTTAACTGTAACTAAACTAAACTAGAACTCTAACTAAAACTCTAAGCTAAGACTCTAAGCTAAAAACTCTAAACTCTTAACTAAAACTAAACTAAACTAGAACTCTAACTAAAACTCTAAGCTAAGACTCTAAGCTAAAAAACTCTAAACTCTTAACTAAAACTAAACTAAACTAAAACTCTAAGCTAAGACTCTAAGCTAAAACTCTAAACTCTTAACTATTACTAAACTAAACTTCAACTTTAACAAAAACTCTAAGCTAAGACTCTAAGTTAAAACTCTAAACTCTTAACTATTACTAAACTAAACTTCAACTTTAACAAAACTCTAAGCTAAGACTCTAAGCTAAAATTGTAAACTCCTAACTAAAACTAAACTAAACTAGAACTCTAACTAAAACTCTAAGCTAAGACTCTAAGGTAAAACACTAAACTCTTAACTAAAACTAAACTAAACTAGAACTCTAACTGAAACTCAAAGGTAAAAAATCAAACTCTTAACTAAAATTAAACTAAACTAGAACTCTAACAAAAAAACTCTAAGCTAAAAAACTCTAAACTCTTAACTAAAACTAAACTAAACTAAAACTCTAAGCTAAGTCTCTAAGGTAAAACTCTAAACTCTTAACTAAAACTAAACTAAGCTAGAACTCTAACAAAAACTCTAAGCTAAGACTCTAAGCTAAAACTCTAAACTCTTAACTATTACTAAACTAAACTTCAACTCTAACAAAAACTCTAAGCTAAGACTCTAAGCTAAAACTCCAAAACTCTTAACTAAACTAAACTAGAACTTCAACAAAAACTCTAAGCTAAGACTCTAAGCTAAAAACTCTAAACTCTTAACTAAAACTAAAATAAACTAGAACTCTAACAAAAACTCTAAGCTAGGACTCTAAGCTAAAATTCTAAACTCTTAACTAAAACTAAACTAAACTAGAACTCTAACTAAAACTCTAAGCTAAGACTCTAAGGTAAAACACTAAACTCTTAACTAAAACTAAACTAAACTAGAACTCTAACTGAAACTCAAAGGTAAAAAATCAAACTCTTAACTAAAATTAAACTAAACTAAAACTCTAACAAAAAAACTCTAAGCTAAGACTCTAAGCTAAAACTCTAAACTCTTAACTATTACTAAACTAAACTTCAACTCTAACAAACACTCTAAGCTAAGACTCTAAGCTAAAACTCTAAACTATTAACTAAAACTAAACTAAACTAGAACTCTAACTGAAACTCAAAGGTAAAAAATCAAACTCTTAACTAAAATTAAACTAAACTAGAACTCTAACAAAAAAAACTCTAAGCTAAAAAACGCTAAACTCTTAACTAAAACTAAACTAAACTAAAACTCTAAGCTAAGTCTCTAAGGTAAAACTCCAAACTCTTAACTATATGTAAACTAAACTAGAACTCTAACAAAAACTCTAAGCTAAGACTCTAAGCTAAAACTCTAAACTCTTAACTATTACTAAACTAAACTTCAACTCTAACAAAAACTCAAAGCTAAGACTCTAAGCTAAAAACTCTAAACTATTAACTAAAACTAAACTAAACTAGAACTTCAACAAAAACTCTAAGCTAAGACTCTAAGCTAAAAACTCTAAACTCTTAACTAAAACTTAACCAAACTATAACTCTAACAAAAACTCTAAGCTAAGACTCTAAGCTAAAATTCTAAACTCTTAACTAAAACTAAACTAAACTAGAACTCTAACTAAAACTCTAAGCTAAGACTCTAAGGTAAAAAACTAAACTCTTAACTAAAACTAAACTAGAACTCTAACTGAAACTCAAAGGTAAAAAATCAAACTCTTAACTAAAATTAAACTAAACTAGAATTCTAACAAAAAAACTCTAAGCTAAGACTCTAGGCTAAAACTCTAAACTCTTAACTATTACTAAACTAAACTTCAACTCTAACAAAAACTCTAAGCTAAGACTCTAAGCTAAAACTCTAAACTATTAACTAAAACTAAACTAAACTAGAACTTCAACAAAAACTCTAAGCTAAGACTCTAAGCTATCCAAAAAGCTGTAAAGTATAGTTGTGGGTGAAAAAGATAAGTACTTCAAATTGGAAAATGGGTTTAGGAGGGACATTAAGAAAGTAACTTGCTCTGAAATGGGCTTTGAAAAGTATTTCTTGGTGTTGAGGTATCCAAAAAGCTGTAAAGTATAGTTGTGGGTGAAAAAGATAAGTACTTCAAGTTGGAAAATGGGTTTAGGAGGGACATTAAGAAAGTAACTTGCTCTGAAATGGTCTTTGAAAAGTATTTCTTGGTGTTGAGGTATCCAAAAAGCTGTAAAGTATAGTTGGGGATGAAAAAGATAAGTACTTCAAGTTGGAAAATGGGTTTAGGAGGGACATTAAGAAAGTAACTTGCTCTGAAATGGTCATTGAAAAGTATTTCTTGGTGTTGAGGTATCCAAAAAGATGTAAAGTATAGTTGTGGATGAAAAAGATAAGTACTTCAAGTTGGAAAATGGGTTTAGGAGGGCATTAAGAAAGTAACTTGCTCTGAAATGGTCTTTGAAAAGTATTTCTTGGTGTTGAGGTAACCAAAAAGCTGTAAAGTATAGTTGTGGGTGAAAAAGATAAGTACTTCGAGTAATAGTTAAGAGTTTAGAGTTTTAGCTTAGAGTCTTAGCTTAGAGTTTTTGTTAGAGTTCTAGTTTAGTTTAGTTATAGTTAAGAGTTTGGTGTTCTACCTTAGAGACTTAGCTTAGAGTTTTAGTTTAGTTTAGTTTTAGTTTAGAGTTTTAGCTTAGACTTAGAGTTTTAATTAGAGTTCTAGTTTAGTTTAGTTTTAGTTAAGAGTTTAGAGTTTTAGCTTAGAGTCTTAGCTTAACACTAGTTTTTGTAAGAAAATTATAGAAAATATATTTCTCTGCGTCAAATGTGAACCTTGGTTATGAAAAAGCCAAGCTTTGGAACGAAAATAAGCCATTTCCGTAAAAACTAAACTATAAAGCTTTTTTGACCGTAAACACTAGTTTTTGTAAGAAAATTATAGAAAATACATTTCTTTGGGTCAAATGTGAACCTTTGGTTATGAAAAAGCCAAGCTTTGGAACGAAAATAAGCCTTTTCCGTAAAAAAACTACACTATAAAGCTTTTTTTTACAATAAACACTAGTTTTTGTAAGAAAATTATAGAAAATACATTTCGCTGGGTCAGATGTGAACCTTTGGTTATGAAAAAGCGCAGCTTTGGAACGAAAATAAGCCATTTCCGTAAAAACTAAACTATAAAGCTTTTTTGACCGTAAACACTAGTTTTTGTAAGAAAATTATAGAAAATACATTTCTTTGGGTCAAATGTGAACCTTTGTTTATGAAAAAGCCAAGCTTTGGAACGAAAATAAGCCATTTCCGTAAAAACTAAACTATAAAGCTTTCTTGACCGTAAACACTAGGTTTTGTAAGAAAATTATAGAAAATACATTTCTTTGGGTCAAATGTGAACCTTTGGTTATGAAAAAGCCCAGCTTTGGAACGAAAATAAGCCATTTCCGTAAAAACTAAACTATAAAGCTTTTTTTTTACCATAAACACTAAATTTTGTAAGAAAATTATAGAAAATACATTTCGCTGGGTCAAATGTGAACCTTTGGTTATGAAAAAGCCAAGCTTTGGAACGAAAATATGCCATTTCCGTAAAAACTAAACTATAAAGCTTTTTTTACCGTAAACACTAGTTTTTGTAAGAAAATTATAGAAAATACATTTCGCTGGGTCAGATGTGAACCTTTGGTTATGAAAAAGCGCAGCTTTGGAACGAAAATAAGCCATTTCCGTAAAAACTAAACTATAATGCTTTTTTGACCGTAAACACTAGTTTTTGTAAGAAAATTATAGAAAATACATTTCTTTGGGTCAAATGTGAACCTTTGGTTCTGAAAAATCCAAGCTTTGGAACGAAAATATGCCATTTCCGTAAAAACTAAACTATAAAGCTTTTTTTACCGTAAACACTAGTTTTTGTAAGAAAATTATTGAAAATACATTTCGCTGGGTCAGATGTGAACCTTTGGTTATGAAAAAGCGCAGCTTTGGAACGAAAATAAGCCATTTCCGTAAAAACTAAACTATAAAGCTTTTTTGACCGTAAACACTAGGTTTTGTAAGAAAATTATAGAAAATACATTTCTTTGGGTCAAATGTGAACCTTTGGTAGTGAAAAAGCCAAGCTTTGGAACGAAAATAAGCTATTTCCGTAAAAACTAAACTATAAAGCTTTTTTGACCGTAAACACTAGTTTTTGTAAGAAAATTATAGAAAATACATTTCTTTGGGTCAAATGTGAACCTTTGGTTATGAAAAAGCCCAGCTTTGGAACGAAAATAAGCCATTTCCGTAAAAACTAAACTATAAAGCTTTTTTGAACGTAAACACTAGTTTTTGTAAGAAAATACATTTCTTTGGGTCAAAAGTGAACCTTTGGTTATGAAAAAGCCAAGCTTTTGAACGAAAATATGCCATTAACATAAAAAAACTAAACTATAAAGCTTTTTTTTACCGTAAACACTAATTTTTTGTAAGAAAATTATAGAAAATACATTTCGCTGGGTCAGATGTGAACCTTTGGTTATGAAAAAGCGTAGCTTTGGAACGAAAATAAGCCATTTCCGTAAAAACTAAACTATAAAGCTTTTTTGACCGTAAACACTAGTTTTTGTAAGAAAATTATAGAAAATACATTTCTTTGGGTCAAATGTGAACCTTTGGTTATGAAAAAGCCAAGCTTTGGAACGAAAATAAGCCATTTCCGTAAAAACTAAACTATAAAGCTTTTTTGACCGTAAACACTAGTTTTTGTAAGAAAATTATAGAAAATACATTTCTTTGGGTCAAATGTGAACCTTTGGTTATGAAAAAGCCCAGCTTTGGAACGAAAATAAGCCATTTCCGTAAAAACTAAACTATAAAGCTTTTTTGAACGTAAACACTAGTTTTTGTAAGAAAATTATAGAAAATACATTTCTTTGGGTCAAATGTGAACCTTTGGTTATGAAAAAGCCAAGCTTTGGAACGAAAATATGCCATTTCCGTAAAAACTAAACTATAAAGCTTTTTTTTTACCATAAACACTAGTTTTTGTAAGAAAATTATAGAAAATACATTTCGCTGGGTCAGATGTGAACCTTTGGTTATGAAAAAGCGCAGCTTTGGAACGAAAATAAGCCATTTCCGTAAAAACTAAACTATAAAGCTTTTTTGACCGTAAACACTAGTTTTTGTAAGAAAATTATAGAAAATACATTTCTTTGGGTCAAATGTGAACCTTTGGTTATGAAAAAGCCAAGCTTTGGAACGAAAATAAGCCATTTTCGTAAAAACTAAACTATAAAGCTTTTTTGACCGTAAACACTAGTTTTTGTAAGAAAATTATAGAAAATACATTTCTTTGGGTCAAATGTGAACCTTTGGTTATGAAAAAGCCCAGCTTTGGAACGAAAATAAGCCATTTCCGTAAAAACTAAACTATAAAGCTTTTTTGAACGTAAACACTAGTTTTTGTAAGAAAATTATAGAAAATACATTTCTTTGGGTCAAATGTGAACCTTTGGTTATGAAAAAGCCAAGCTTTGGAACGAAAATATGCCATTTCCGTAAAAACTAAACTATAAAGCTTTTTTTTTACCATAAACACTAGTTTTTGTAAGAAAATTATAGAAAATACATTTCGCTGGGTCAGATGTGAACCTTTGGTTATGAAAAAGCGCAGCTTTGGAACGAAAATAAGCCATTTCCGTAAAAACTAAACTATAAAGCTTTTTTGACCGTAAACACTAGTTTTTGTAAGAAAATTATAGAAAATACATTTCTTTGGGTCAAATGTGAACCTTTGGTTATGAAAAAGCCAAGCTTTGGAACGAAAATAAGCCATTTCCGTAAAAACTAAACTATAAAGCTTTTTTTTACCATAAACACTAGTTTTTGTAAGAAAATTATAGAAAATACATTTCGCTGGGTCAGATGTGAACCTTTGGTTATGAAAAAGCGCAGCTTTGGAACGAAAATAAGCCATTTCCGTAAAAACTAAACTATAAAGCTTTTTTGACCGTAAACACTAGTTTTTGTAAGAAAATTATTGAAAATAAATTTCTTTGGGTCAAGTGTGAACCTTTGGTTATTAAAAAGCCAAGCTTTGGAACGAAAATAAGCCATTTCCGTAAAAACTAAACTATAAAGCTTTTTTGACTGTAAACACTAGGTTTTTTAAGAAAATTATAGAAAATACATTTCTTTGGGTCAAATGTGAACCTTTGGTTATGAAAAAGCCCAGCTTTGGAACGAAAATAAGCCATTTCCGTAAAAACTAAACTATAAAGCTTTTTTTACCATAAACACTAGTTTTTGTAAGAAAATTATAGAAAATACATTTTGCTGGGTCAAATGTGAACCTTTGGTTATGAAAAAGCCAAGCTTTGGAACGAAAATATGCCATTTCCGTAAAAACTAAACTATAAAGCTTTTTTTACCGTAAACACTAGTTTTTGTAAGAAAATTATAGAAAATACATTTCGCTGGGTCAGATGTGAACCTTTGGTTATGAAAAAGCGCAGCTTTGGAACGAAAATAAGCCATTTCCGTAAAAACTAAACTATAAAGCTTTTTTGACCGTAAACACTAGTTTTTGTAAGAAAATTATAGAAAATACATTTCTTTGGGTCAAATGTGAACCTTTGGTTATGAAAAAGCCAAGCTTTGGAACGAAAATAAGCCATTTCCGTAAAAACTAAACTATAAAGCTTTTTTGACCGTAAACACTAGTTTTTGTAAGAAAATTATAGAAAATACGTTTCTTTGGGTCAAATGTGAACCTTTGTTTATGAAAAAGCCCAGCTTTGGAACGAAAATAAGCCATTTCCGTAAAAACTAAACTATAAAGCTGTTTTTACCATAAACACTAGTTTTTGTAAGAAAATTATAGAAAATATATTTCGCTGGGTCAAATGTGAACCTTTGGTTAGAAAAAAGCCCAGCTTTGGAACGAAAATAAGCCATTTCCGTAAAAACTAAACTATAAAGCTTTTTTTACCGTAAACACTAGTTTTTGTAAGAAAATTATAGAAAATACATTTCGCTGGGTCAAATGTGAACCTTTGGTTATAAAAAAAGCCCAGCTTTGGAACGAAAATAAGCCATTTCCGTAAAAACTAAACTATAAAGCTTTTTTGACCGTAAACACTAGTTTTTGCAAGAAAATTATAGAAAATACATTTCTTTGGGTCAAATGTGAACCTTTGGTTATGAAAAAGCCAAGCTTTGGAACGAAAATATGCCATTTCCGTAAAAACTAAACTATAAAGCTTTTTTTTACCGTAAACACTAGTTTTTGTAAGAAAATTATAGAAAAATACATAGTTCTTAAAAAACAGATGTCGGCTCGAAAACCAGTCTGGTTGAAAAAACTTAGAGTTGAAACGAACTTGTGTGGGGAATCCCCGTTTTAGCCCAGAAACCTGTCAGGTTGGCCCAGAAACCTGTCTGGTTGGCCCAGAAACCTGTCTGGTTGGCCCAGAAACCTTTCTGGTTGGCCAAGAAAGCTGTCTGGTAGGTTTTGTATAATTCCATATGCAATTGACAATAATAGCAATAATCAGTCTGGTAATCTGCCTTGAAAAGGTGCCAAGGAACGTAAAGGCCCAGAAACTTAGAGTTGGCCCAGAAACCTGTCTGGTTGGCCTAGAAACCTGTCTAGTTGGCCCAGAAACCTGTCTGGTACGTTTTGTATAATTCCATATACAATTGACAACAATAGCAATAATCAGTCTGGTAATCTGCCATGGAAAGGTGCCATGGAACGTAAAGGCCCAGAAACTTAGAGTTGGCCCAGAAACCTGTCTGGTTGGCCGAGAAAGCTGTCTGGTAGGTTTTGTATAATTCCATATGCAATTGACAACAATAGCAATAATCAGTCTGGTAATCTGCCATGGAAAGGTGCCATGGAACGTAAAGGCCCAGAAACTTAGAGTTGGCCCAGAAACCTGTCTGGTTGGCCGAGAAAGCTGTCTGGTAGGTTTTGTATAATTCCATATACAATTGACAACAATAGCAATAATCAGTCTGGTAATCTGCCATGGAAAGGTGCCATGGAACGTAAAGGCCCAGAAACTTAGAGTTGGCCCAGAAACCTGTCTAGTTGGCCCAGAAACCTGTCTGGTAGGTTTTGTATAATTCCATATGCAATTGACAATAATAGCAATAATCAGTCTGGTAATCTGCCTTGGAAAGCTGCCATGGAACGTAGAATAACATGGAGATTGCTATATGTGTAAGCAAATTCAATAGATACTTACTACTCTGGTGTTCGAAGCGATGTTCTAGGACCTGTCTTAAGCTAAAGACCTGATCACAGCAGCCCTTGTCTGGTCTAAATTCTACTTTTTTGGGTCTCATTCGGGAACTTCTAGTGTCTCAAAACCTTATCAGAACTATAATTGCGAATATCTTTGCAGCAATCGGGATGAGGGATATGCCTCGGTAGTTTTTACATTCCATTCGGTCTCCTTTTTTGAAGATGGGGACAATTATCGATGTCTTCTGCTCATCAGGAATGTATTCATTATCCCTAACATCCGTAACAAGCTCATTGAGCTCATCAGTGGCCAACTCAGGTAGAGCTTTCAGCAGCTCAGCCGGGCATCTATTCCAATACTTCAGGGTTGCTTAGGAGTTTAATTGCCTGGCCTACTTTCTCTCTAGCAAGTGGGTCTGTAGACATATTTTCATAAGAATGGTTTTCTGACGGGTTGGTTGAGGCTATGGGGCATTGTTTTTGCTGCTATTAATTCCTGGTCTCAGCAATTCTTGGAAGTGTGCCCATCACCTTTTGATACACTTTTCCCTACTTGTTAGCAGTTGCCCGTCTTTCGCTTTAAGCAGGGAGATGGAAGATTAATTTTTCCTCCCGGTACATTCTCAAAGAATCTGGTAAAGTTTCCTTGTATCATTTCCTTGTATCATTTAGGAAATTGGGTAGGGGGCTAGCTACCCTACAATCACTTTTGAATTGTTAAAATTGAACTAGAGCTTTCAGTTTCCAATCAAATGAGCCCTCTTTGAAGTTTATACGAGCCTCCCTTCCACAAGAGCCTTATAAGCCCCAGGGCATAACTTACAACGCCTGCCCCTTGGCCCTTGGGGGAGGATGTGTCGACATCAGAGTTTCGTTATCTGACCTTTGAATTATTTATAAAAAAATGGCTATCTCAAAATTTTTATCTGATACAATTGGGGAAAAAGGCGTGAAGGGGGATCTATTTGCCCTCCCATCTCTTTGATTCTACAAAATTGAACTAGAACTTTTAATTTCCAATCAAATGAGCCCTCTCTGGAGTTTTTACGAGCATCCCTTCTATAAGAACCATATTTGCCCCCAGGGTATAGCTTACAACGCCTGCGCCCAGGCCCTGGGGGCTTGTGTTGACCCCGGAGTTTTTGTTATATGACCTTTCAACTTTTTTTTAGCAAATGGCTACCTCAAAATTGTTATCGGATAAATTTCTGGAAAATAGGCGTGGGGGGGCTAGTTGCCCTCCGATCAATTTTGACTCTTAAAAAGCGCACTAGAACTCTCGATTTTCAATCGAATGAGTCCCGTTTGCAGTTTATGCGAGAACCATTTCTATATGAAGTGCCTCTCGGAAAAAAAGAGTGTGGGGGAAGGCTAGCTGCCCTCCGATCACTTTTGAATCTTAAAAAGTGAATTACAACTTTCAATTTCTAATCAAATGAGCCCTCTATGAAGTTTATACGAGCATGCCCTCCAAAACAACCATATATGCCCCTAGGGCATAACTTGCAACACCTGCCCCCTGGCCCTGGATCGACACCGAAGTTTTTGTTATCTAAACTTTGAACTATTTTTAACAAAATGTCTATCTCAAAATTTTTATCTGATGCTTTTGGGAAAAAGGGCTGGGGAGAGGGGGGACTAGCTGCCCTCCGATCACTTTTGACTTATCAAAAGTGAACTAGAACTTTCAATTTCCAATCAAATGAGCCCTCTTTGAAGTTTATACGAGCATCCCTTCGATAAAAAATTCCCCCAGGGCATAACTTACAACGCCTGCCCCTGGACCCTGGGGGGGGGGGGTTGTTTCGACATCGGGATTTTGTTTTCTGACCTTTGAGTTATTTTTAACAAAATGGCCATCCCAAAATTTTATCTGATGCAATTGGGGAGAAAGGGCATGAGGGAGAGGGGACTAATTGCCTCCGATCTTTTCTGACTCTAAAAAAATGAAATAGAACTTTTAATTTCTAATCAAATGAGCCCTCTCTGAAGTTTTTACGAGCATCCGTTCTATAAGAACCATATTTGCCCCCAGGGTATAACTTACAATGCCTGTCCTCGGGCCCTGAGGGCTTGTGTTGACCCCGGAATTTTTGTTACATGATCTTTGAACTATTTTTAACAAAATGGCCACTTCGAATTTTTATCGGATGTATTTGGGGAAAATGGCGTGGGGAGGGGGGGGGGGGGGGTTAGTTGCCCTCTGATCACTTTTGACTATTGAAATGGGTACTAGAGCTTTCGATTTCGAATCGAATGAGCCACCTTTGAAGTTTATACGACGACCCCTTCTATATGAAATGCCTCTGGGGAAAAATAAAAAATAAATGGAATGTGGGGGAGGCTAGCTACCCTCCGATCACTTTTGACTCTTAAAAAGTGTATTATAACTTTCAATTTCCCATCAAATGAGCCCTCTATATAGTTTATATGAGCATCCCTTCCATAACACTCATATATGCCCCAAGGGCATAACTTACAACGCCTACCCCCGGGTCCTGGGGGGGGGGGGTTGTGTCGACATCGGAGTTTTATTTTCTGGCCTTTGAGTTATTTTTAACAAAATAGCTATCGCAAAATTTATCTGATGCCATTGGGGAAAACGGCCGTGAGGGAGGGAGGACTAATTGCCCTCCGACCTCTTTTGACTCTAAAAAAGTGAACTAGAACTTTTAATTTCTAATCAAATGAGCCCTCTCTGAAGCTTTTACGAGCATCCCTTCTATAGGAACCGTATTTGCCCCCAAGGCATAACTTACAACACCTGCCCCCGGGCCTTGAGGGCTTGTGTCGACCCCGAATTTTTTATATGAACTTTTAACTATTTTTAACAAAATGGCTACCTCAAATTTTTTATCGGATGTATTTGGGGAGAATGGCATGGGGAAGGGGGGGGGGGGCAGTTTTCCTCTGATCACTTTTGATTATTAAAAAGAGTACTAGAGCTCTCAATTTCCAATCGAATGAGCTCCCTTTGAAATTCATACGACGACCCCTTCTATATGAAGTGCCTCTGGGGAAAAAAAATAAATGGAGTGTGGGGGGAGACTAGCTGCCCTCCGATCACGTTTGACTCTTACAAAGTGAATTACAACTTTCAATTTCCAATCAAATGAGCCTTCTATAAATTTTATTAAATCTTCCATAACAACCATACATGCCCCAAGTCAAGTGAGGGGACCTTTGTTCAGTTGGTAGCGTGATTTCACACCATGATTTGAGGGGGATTTTATGTGAAGGGGGATTAAAACAACGGGTCAAACAGGTAGCATATGTTAATAGCCGTACTGAGTCGAAAATCAGATTATACGAATTCAGATTCCTTAGGGAGCGGTTGGAGACACAAGGACTAATTATTCTGAGAAATACTAACATGAAATGACATGAATAAGAAAGTAATGTGTTTATTTTTTACACACATTTGACATACAAGGCTTGTCCAGGAATATCAAATAAATTGCACTTCCGTTACTAGTGTGGGCACTATGGTAAATTATACACTGAGAGATAGATTCCAACACGTGTCTATCTAAACTACAAGTTCAAAGTTTGGCTTAAACATCGCAAAAAGACTCGCATAAGACTGTCATAAAACTGTTAGTGGATTGATAATAGGCTCACTCAAAAACTCGCCTAAGACTGGTCAAAAACTGCAATAAGTCTCCTCTAAACTGGCGAAAAAATGCAAAATCTTAACTAACTATACTGTCCAAATTTCGCCAGAGGCTACATTAAGGCGTTGCTGAAAGTATGTTATCCGTATTCCTATTGGACCGAGTAATACACCAATCGTCTACTTTAACTTTCACACAATTTATAGCTATGAGATTTTGCATCTTGGAATTTTTCTTGACAAACAAAGTATTACTTTTTAATTTTATTGCTAACGACTTGTCGCTTAGTTTCTAGATGGCTTATAATTTATCACGGTGAAACTTGTTGCGGGAAAATACAACTTGATTACATTGGAATACCTAACCTAAACTTAGTTTCGGGACAATATAACATGAATACAGGAAAATACTTTGTATCTCTCGTGGCTATTTTTTTTGTCCAATAAATTCTACCTTCTCTTGACAGTTTGGTGATTCAAGCTCTTAAAATTAAACCATATTGTTGGTCGCCTGTCGTGTAATATTTGGTCACACTGATATTTATTGCACACTTTTGTAACACTTTGTCCTTCTGCTTCAAGATAGATTTATTTATTGCTACTACATTTGCTGTGGGAAAAATTATACAAAGTTTATTCAATCAAGATACATTTGTTTGCTAGTTTTTAAATTGCACGATCAAGTTTTATTCGATGTTTGTGGGTTACCTGATTTTGGGTTCATAGTTTAAGTGGTTCTATTTTTCATGGGTAACTTTAACTTGGAAGGGAGAGGAGGTTTGCAACAAAATTTGAGGTTTTTGAATTTTGATCCCGTTACACAAGAGCATAACTTACAACGCCTGCCCCCGGGTCCTGGGGGGCTATGTCAACACCGGATTCTTTGTTATCTGAACTTTGAACTATTTTTAAGAAAATTTCTATCTCAAATTTTGTATCTTATACAATTGGGGAAAAAGGCGTGAAGGGGGTCTAATTGCCCTCCGACCTCTTTGATTCTACAAAATTGAACTACAACTTTTAATTTACAATGAAATGAGTCCTCTCGGGAGTTTTTACGAGCATTCCTTCTATAAAAACCATATTTGCCCCCAGAGCATAGCTTGCAACGCCTGCCCCCAGGCCCTGGGGGCTTGTGTTGACCCCGGAGTTTTTGTTATATGATCTTTCAACTATTTTTAGCAAATGACTACCTCAAAATTATTATCGGATGTATTTGGGGAAAAAGGCGTGGGGGGGGGGCTAGTTGCCCAACGATCAATTTTGACTCTTAAAAAGGGCACTAGAATTCTCTATTTTCTATCGAATGAGTCCAGTTTGAAGTTTATGCGACGACCCTTTCTATATGAAGTGCCTTTCGGAAAAAAATAGATTGTGGGAGGAGGCTAGCTGCCCTTCGATCACTTTTGACTCTTAAAAAGTGAATTACAACTTTCAATTTCTAATCAAATGAGCCCTCTATGAAGTTTATACGAGCATGCCTTCCAAAACAACCATATATGCCCCCAGGGCATAACTTACAACACCTGCCCCTTGGCCCTGGATCGACACCGGAGTTTTTGTTATCTGAACTTTGAACTATTTTTAACAAAATGTCTATCTCAAAATTTTAGCTGATGCTTTTGGGAAAAAGGGCTGGGGAGAGGGGGGACTAGCTGCCCTCCGATCACTTTTGACTTATAAAAAGTGAACTAGAACTTTCAATTTCCAATCAAATGAGCCCTCTTTGAAGTTTATACGAGCATCCATTCCATAAGACCCTTATATGCCCCCAGGGTATAACTTACAACACCTGCCCCTGGGCCCTGGGGGGAGGGTCGACATCGGAGTTTTGTTTTCTGACCTTTGAGTTATTTTTAACAAAATGGCCATCCCAAAATTTTATCTGATGCAATAGGGGGAAAAGGGTGTGAGGGAGGGGGGACTAATTGCCTCCGATCTTTTTTACTCTAAAAAAATTAACTAGAACTTTTAATTTCTCATCAAATGAGCCCTCTCTGAAGTTTTTACGAGCATCCCTTCTATAAGAACCATATTTGCCCCCAAGGTATAGCTTAAACGCCTGCCCTCGGGCCCTGAGGGCTTGTGTCGACCCCGGAATTTTTGTTATATGATCTTTGAACTATTTTTAACAAAATTGCCATCTCAAATTTTTATCGGATGTATTTGGGGAAAATGGTGTGGGGAGGGGGGGCCAGTTATCCTCTGATCACTTTTGACTATTAAAAAGGGTACTAGAATTCTCGATTTCTAATAGAATGAGCCACCTTTGAAGTTTATACGACGACTCCTTCTATATGAAGTGGCTCTGGGGAAAAATATAAAATAAATGGAGTGTGGGGGAGGCTAGCTGCCCTCCGATCACTTTTGACTCTTAAAAAGTGTATTACAACTTTCAATTTTCAATCAAGTGAGCCCTCTATGAAGTTTATACGAGCATCCCTTCCATAACAACCATATATGCCCCAAAGGCATAACTTATAACGCCTTCCCCCGGGTCCTGGGGGGGGGGGTGTGTTGACATTGGATTTTTGTTTTCTGACCTTTGGGCTATTTTTAATGAAATAGCTATCTCAAAATTTTATCTGATGCAATGGGAGAAAAAGGGCGTGAGGGAGGGGGGACTAATTGCCCTCCGATTTGTTTTTACTCTAAAAAAGTGAACTAGAACTTTTAATGAGCCCTTTCTGAAGTTTTTACAAGCATCCCTTCTGTAAGAACCATATTTGCCCCCATGCCATAACTTACAACGCCTGCCCCCAAGCCCTGAGAGCTTGTGTCGACCCCGGAATTTTTGTTACATGATCTTTGAACTATTTTTAACAAAATGGCTAACTCAAATTTTTAACCGGATGTATTTGGGGAAAATGGAGTGGGGGGGGGGCTAGTTGCCCTCTGATCACTTTTGACTATTAAAAAGAGTACTAGAGCTCTCGATTTCCAATCAAATGAGTCCTCTTTGAAGTTTATACGACAACCCCTTCTATATGAAGTGCCTCTGGGGAAAAAATAAAAAATAAATGGAGTGTGGGGGGGAGACTAGCTGTTCTCCGATTACTTTTGACTCTTACAAAGTGAATTACAACTTCCGATTTCCAATCAAATGAGCCTTCTATGAAGTTTATACGAGCATCCCTTCCATAACAACCATACATGCCCCACGGGCATAACTTACAACGCCTGCCCCCGGGTCTTGGGGGGCTAGGTCAACGCCGGAGTCTTCGTTATCTGAACTTTGAACTATTTGTAAGAAAATATCTATCTCAAAATTTTTATCTTATGCATTTGGGGGAAAAGAGTGGGGGGGGGGTTTATCTGCCCTCCGATCAATTTTTATCTATAAAAGTGAACTATAACTTTCAATTTCCAATCAAATGAGCCCTCTTTGAAGTTTATACGAGCATCCCTTCCGTAAGAACCTTATATATTCCCAGGGCATAACTGACAATACCTTCCCCCAGGCCCTGGGTGGGTTTTGTCAACATCGGAGTTTTGTTATCTGACCTTTGGATTATTTTTAACAAAATGGCTATCTCAAAGTTATTATCTGATGCAATTGGGGAAAAGGACGAGAGGGGGGGGGGGGTAATTGCCCTCCGATCTCTTTTGACTCAAAAAAGTGAACTAAAACTTTTAATTTCCAATCGAATGAGTCCTCTCTGAAGTTTTACGAGTGTCCCTTCTATAAGAACCATATTTTCCACCAGGGCATGATTTACAATGCCTTCCCCCGGGCCCTGTTTTCTTGTGTCATCCCCGGAGTTTTTGTTACCTGATCTTTGAACTATTTTTAATAAAATGGCAACCTCAAAACTTTTATCGTTTCACCGTCACCATCGTCAATTTCTCAGTCACCATCTTTAATCATTCTTAAACAATACTGAAGAAAAAAAAACAATGTTTATCGACATTAAATTATTAAGAAGGCTATTTTTCATTGTAATGCACCTCTTCAATATAATTTTAATGTCTAAAATTCATCTATTATTAAAATGATTTGAATATTATTCTCGTATCTGATAGTCAATCTGGTGGATCTGGAATACGCTTTACTGACATTTTTCCAAGTGCCACAGGCCCCCCCTCAATTTTTTCTTAAATACACCTTTACATTATGATTGTTGTGTCTAAAATTCATCCAATATTAAAATGATTTGAATATTGGTTTTGTATGTAATAGCCAATTTGGTGGTTATAGTTTACCCTTTACTAACATTATTTTTCCCACCGAACTGTTTGAACATGAGAAAAGTATAGAAAACCCTATTTCTATTTCTGTATAGATCAATTTTTAATTCATCATCTTTAATCATTCTCAAACAATACTGAAGAAAAAAAACACTGTTTATCTACATTAAATTATGAAGAAGGCTTTTTTTCATTGAAAGGCACCTTTTCAATATAATTTTCATGCCTAAAATTCAACTATTATTAAAATTATTTGAGAATTGTTCTCGTATACAATAGTCAATCTTGTGGATATTGATTACCCTTTAATAACATTTTTCCAAGGGCCAAAGCCCCCCCCCCCCAAGTTTTTCTTAAATAAATATTTACATTATAATTTTTGTGTCTAAAATTCATCTATTATTAAAATGATTTGAATATTGTTCTCGTATGTAATAGCCAATTTGATGGATATGGTTTACCCTTTACTAATATTTTTTTTCCACCGAATTGTTTGAACATAAGAAAAGTATAGAAAACCCGATTTCTACTTCTGTATCGATCAATTCCTCAGTCACCATCTTTAATCATTCTTAAACAATACTGAAAAAAAAACACTGTTTATCGACATTAAATTATTAAGAAGGGTATTTTTTCATTGAAATGCACCTTTTCAATATAACTTTCATGTCTAAAATTCATCTATAATAAAACTGATTTGAATAATTTTTTCGTATGTAATAGTCAATCTGGTGGATATGGATTACCCTTTACTAACATTTTTCAAAGGGCCAAACATTGGGTGCATTTTTGCATATTTTTTAATAAAGTGTTGTTTTACTTTTCAGAAATATGCACATCCCGGTTTAAAATACATCTGATTTTATTAATACCAATTGATGTTTTTAATAAAATTGGATTTGAATTTTCAGAAATATGAGCATCACAGTTTAAAAAACATCTGCTTTTATTAATAACATTGATTTTGCTTTTAATAAAGTTGTTTTTTTTATTGAAATGCACTTTTTCAATATAATTTTCGTCTCTAAAATTCATCTATTATTAAAATGATTTGAATATTGTTCTCGTATGTAATAGTCAATCTGGTGGATATAAATTACCCTTTACTAACATTTTTCCAAGGGCCAAAGGCCCCCCCCCCCAATTTTTTCTGAAATACACATTTACATTATAATTTTTGTGTCTAAAAATCATCCATTATTAAAATGATTTGAATATTGGTTTCGTATGTAATAGCCAATTTGGTGCTTATGGATTACCCTTTACTAACATTTTTTTTCCACCGAATTGTTTGAACATGAGAAAAGTATAGAAAACCCTATTTCTATTTCTGTATCGATCAATTTCCCATTCACCATCTTTAATCATTCTTAAACAATACTGAAAAAAACACTGTTTATCGACATTAAATTATGAAGAAGGCTGTTTTTCATTGAAATGCACCTTTTCAATATAACTTTCATGTCTAAAATTCAACTATTATTAAAATGATTTGAATAATGTTCTCGTATGCAATAGTCAATCTGGTGGATATGGATTACCCTTTACTAACATTTTTCCAAGGGCCAAAGGCCCCCCCCCCCATATTTTTTCTGAAATACACATTTAAATTATAATTTTTGTGTCTAAAAATCATCCATTATTAAAATGATTTGAATATTGGTTTCGTATGTAATAGCCAATTTGGTGCTTATGGATTACCCTTTACTAATATTTTTTTTCCACCGAATTGTTTGAACATGAGAAAAGTATAGAAAACACCCCATTTCTATTTCTGTATTGATCAATTTCTCATTCACCATCTTTAATCATTCTTTAACAATACTGAAAAAAACACTGTTTATCGACATTAAATTATGAAGAAGGCTGTTTTTCATTGAAATGCACCTTTTCAATATGATTTTGGTCTCTAAAGTTCATCTATTATTAAAATGATTTGAATATTGTTCTCGTATGTAATAGTCAATCTGGTGGATATGGATTACCCTTTACTAACATTTTTCCAAGGGCCAAAGGCCCCCCCCCCCAATTTTTTCTGAAATACACAGTACATTATAATTTTTGTGTCTAAAATTCAACCATTATTAAAACGATTTGAATATTGGTTTCGTATGTAATAACCAATTTGGTGCTTATGGATTGCCCTTTACTAACATTTTATTTTCAACCGAATTGTTTGAACATGAGAAAAGTATAGAAAACACCCCATTTCTATTTCTGTATCGATTAATTTCTCATTCACCATCTTTAATCATTCTTAAACAATACTGAAAAAAAAAACACTGTTTATCGACATTAAATTATGAAGAAGGCTGTTTTTCATTGAAATGCACCTTTTCAATATAATTTTCATGTCTAGAATTCAACTAAAAACAAAAAAAATTTTTTTAAACACGAAAAACGGGTTTTAATTTTCTAACAAGCAGTGAACTACAAAACAATTAATTATGCACAAAAGCTCCGAATATTTCGGCCCCACATCCGGGAGCCTTTCTCAACGGAAAAAAAATAAATAAATAAAGCAAAAAAAAAACAACTTAAATTACATTACAATAAAACATACTAAACACATAAAGAGAACAAAAAGCAAAAACGAAAGAAAAATATAAATAAATAAGAACAAAACTCACATATTAATTAAACACTTCCATGCACTGAATGTCTTTCAACTGGCCTCCTCTCAGTATATAAATGGAAATATATTAAATAAACACTTCCATGTACTGAATGTCTATATTGATTCTACTCGCCTCCTCCCAATATATAAATTGAAATATATTAATTAAACACTTCCATGCACTGAATGTCTTTCAACTGGCCTCCTCTCAGTATATAAATGGAAATATATTAAATAAACACTTCCATGTACTGAATGTCTATATTGATTCTACTCGCCTCCTCCCAATATATAAATTGAAATATATTAATTAAACACTTCCATGCACTGAATGTCTTTCAACTGGCCTCCTCTCAGTATATAAATGGAAATATATTAAATAAACACTTCCATGTACTGAATGTCTATATTGATTCTACTCGCCTCCTCCCAATATATAAATTGAAATATATTAATTAAACACTTCCATGCACTGAATGTCTTTCAACTGGCCTCCTCTCAGTATATAAATGGAAATATATTAAATAAACACTTCCATGTACTGAATGTCTATATTGATTCTACTCGCCTCCTCCCAATATATAAATTGAAATATATTAATTAAACACTTCCATGCACTGAATGTCTTTCAACTGGCCTCCTCTCAGTATATAAATGGAAATATATTAAATAAACACTTCCATGTACTGAATGTCTATATTGATTCTACTCGCCTCCTCCCAATATATAAATTTTTTTTTTTTGAGGTTGGCGAATTATTTGTCGAGGCTGAAATTGGGAGGGTTGAAGCTGAGCTCCTGCAAAACGTTGGGCAGGAATTATTTTTCTAATAAAATGACTAGTTTTCAGCCAGCCAAAGGGCTGGCTGAAAACCAGCTAAATCTACCCCTGAGCTGATTTAAAAAAATATTTTAAAAAAAATTATTTAGAATTCAACTATTATTAAAATGATTTGAATAATGTTCTCGTATGCAATAGTCAATCTGGTGGATATGGATTACCCTTTACTAACATTTTTCCAAGGGCCAAAGGCCCCCCCCCCAATTTTTTCTGAAATTCACATTTAAATTATCATTTTTGTGTCTAAAATTCATCCATTATTAAAATGATTTGAATATTGGTTTCGTATGTAATAGCCAATTTGGTGCTTATGGATTACCCTTTACTAACATTTTTTTTTCCACCGAATTGTTTGAACATGAGAAAAGTATAGAAAACACCCCATTTCTATTTCTGTATCGATCAATTTCTCATTCACCATCTTTAATCATTCTAGAACAATACTGAAAAAAAACACTGTTTATCGACATTAAATTATGAAGAAGGCTGTTTTTCATTGAAATGCACGTTTTCAATATAATTTTCATGTCTAAAATTCATCTATTATTAAAATGATTTGAATATTGGTCTCGTATGTAATAGCCAATTTGGTGGATATGGATTACCCTTTACTAACATTTTTTTCCACCGAATTGTTTGAACATAAGAAAAGTATAGAAAACACCCCATTTCTATTTCTGTATCGATCAATTCCTCAGTAACCATCTTTAACCATTCTTAAACAATACAGAAGAAAAAACCACTGTTTATCGACATTAAATTATTAAGAAGGCTATTTTTTCATTGAAATGCATCCTTTCAATATAATTTTCATGTCTAAAATTCAGCTATTATTAAAACATTTGAATATTGTTTTCGTATGTAATAGTCAATCTGGTGGATATGGATTACCCTTTACTAACATTTTTCCAAGGGCCAGACATTGAGTACATTTTTGCATATTTTTTAACAAAGTTCAGTTTTACTTTTCAGAAATATGCACATCCCGATTTTAAATACATCTGATTTTATTAATACCAATTGAGGTTTTTAATAAAGTTGGATTTTAATTTTCATAAATATGAACATCACAGTTTAAAAAACATCTGCTTTTATTAATAAAATTGATTCTTTTAATAAAGTTGGGTTTTTTTCATTGAAATGCACCTTTTCAATATAATTTTCGTCTCTAAAATTCATCTATTATTAAAATGATTTGAATATTGTTCTCGTATGTAATAGTCAATCTTGTGGATATGGCTTACCCTTTAATAACATATTTCCAAGGGGGACCACCACTGTTTATCGACATTAAATTATTAAGAAGGCTATTTTTTCTTTGAAATACACATTTACATTATAATTTTTGTGTCTAAAATTCATCTATTATTAAAATGATTTGAATATTGGTCTCGTAAGTAATAGTCAATTTGGTGGGTATGGATTACCCTTTACTAACAAATTGTTTGACTGAACTGTTTGAACATAAGAAAAGTATAGAAAACCCAATTTTTATTTCTGTATCGAACAATTTCTCAGTCACCATCTTTAATCACTCTTAAACAGTACTGAAGAAAAAAGCACTGTTTATCTAGATTAAATTATTAAGAAGGCTATTTTTTCATTGAAATACACCTTTTCAATATAATTTCCATGTCTAAAATTGATCTATTATTAAAATGATTTGAATATTGGTCTTGAATGATTTGAATGATCTGAATATAATTTTCATGTCTAAAATTCATCTATTATTAAAATGATTGAATCTTGTTCTCGTATGTAATAGTCAATCTGGTGGATATGGATTACCCTTTACTAACATTTTTCCGAGGGCCAAAGCCCCCCTCCCAATTTTTTTCTGAAATACACCTTTATATTATATTTTTTGTGTCTTGGGATATTATATATGTGAAGAAAAAAAGAAAAAAAACAGCACTCTAAATCAAAGACACCGCAGACCATTAACTCTATGAGTAACACTTTTAATAATTAGACATTTATCATCGTTAATGACATAGATATATCCGTTAATAGTTTTCATTCGCAATTGACTACAAATATGCTAGGAAAAAAACACGTTCAGTTCATTTTGCTGTATATATCGTAAACTTGGGGAGGGGAAGAGTTCCTCTTTAAAAATTAAACTTACACGAAATATTCTATACCTTTCAAAAGTGTCATTTTTTTCCAAACCCATGGTAAAAATGTGTTTATTGTTTTAAGTCAAACAGCTCGTGCTAACAAACTATAAGGAGTGACTCGGACCATCTTGTTAAAATTTTAAGACAACTATTTTGAATCAGTATAGTAAAACGGTCCAGCAACTATGTCATTGGGTATATTGAGCATGTCAAACCCACAATTATGCCAAATTTTGAATTCATATAGAAAAAAAAAGCGAAAAGATATAAAATATTTTTCATGAAAATGACTTTGTCAATAAAAAAACGAACAGAAATTCATCTAAAAAAACAAGCTACTGGAACTTTAAATCAAACATGAATTTCATTATTGAGATAGTATTAAACAAAAAAAAGTCTTACAACGTTCGGGCTATTCATCGATATTCTCTGATTAATGCATCTTTAGTTCAAAGTAGACTGTTCTAAGAATCAACATGCACAGAGTTATATTGTGAATGAAAGTAGCGGTAAACTGCATTCAATATTTAGATTAACCTATGTTATTAAAGAAATAGAAAAATAAGTAAATGTCTTCTCTCACTTACACACACAAACACACACACACACACACACACACACACACACACACACACACACACACACACACACACACACACACACACACACACACACACACACACACACACACACACACACACACACACACACACACACACACACACGCACACACACACACACACACACACACACACACACACACACACACACACACACACACACAGAGAGAGAGAACTATCACCCTGAAACCGTTATACTAATCGGATAAAATATTATCATTTAATTCCCAGCCCTGGGAATTAAATGATATTCCTAATTAAATATTCCTAATGACATAGTTGCTGGACCGTTCTACTATACTGAATAAAAATAGTTGTCTTAAAATTTTAACTTGATGGTCCGAGTCGCTCCTTATAGTTTGTTAGCACGAGCTGTTTGACTTAAGGTTAAACTCCCTAAATCCATTGTAATGTTAATTTTCCTATGCTATGAAAAGAGATCTAGCTCTCTGACCGGCATGTCAGCAAAACAAATTTTTCCACAAGGGATCTTCGAAGAAGGATCTAAAATTTGGCCGTTTCGTTTTTTCTGATTTAATTCCCAGGAAATAGAAAAAAAATCTAAAGTGAAACTTGGTAGCTTTTTTGAAAAAGGTCTGGAGCGTAAGAAAAGGAAAATTTGAAAAAATTGAAAGTACTATAAATTAAAAAAAATCTTTTAAAATTAATTGGCCCATTTGAAAATTCTATTTTTTTAAAATTTATTCCTCCACGATTGTTTTTACGTTTTCACAATTTAGACTCTTGTAGGGCTTGTATAAAAGCGACGAAGTCGAAATTGACTTCAAGTTGTAGCTCTTTTTTTATTTAGTATATTCCAAGCTTTTCAGCTTTTTATTCCGAGTCGTTAATTTTATATCTATTTATGAAACAAATTAAGTTTTCACTTTATTTCTCCTGTTCTACATAACCCCACTATACACCCCCTGGATGGAAACATACCCAAGGCTAAGAAGGGTCGGAAACATTTTTAATTCGAGCTTAACTGCTGAGAGAATCGCATGAGAATGACTAGGAGAAAAAAGATCAACAAAGGATGGCTTAATCTAAAACATGTGCGGTAAGTACATAAATTATACGTAATTTATTGTATAAATTACGTTGTATAAAATACGTAATTTATTTTATAAACTAAATATGCTCTGGGAGCATATTTCCAAGTTGTAGTTTTCACTATTTTGCTAATAAAGCATTGTATTTTCATCATGTTTTTTTTTTCATTAGGTTAAATAGGTTTGGTTAGGTTAAAATAGGTTTGTTAGGTTATGCATTTAATATATGCTATGCTTTACCCCCCCCCCACCCTAATGTCCAAATATATAGCCCAAATTTGTTTCTGAACTATTATATTTTCATCATAATTTTGTTTTATTTCATTAGCATTCACAAAACTTTACTTCTCGAGTATGTTTTATATAATAGACAAGTACTAAAAATGGTGTTATTTGTCTTACCTTTTCCTTGCCAACTCAATTTTACATGTTGAGGTGTTCTAGAGACATTTTCCGGAGAAATTTTCACCTGGGTTGGAACTGTCTGGAATATTTTTCCATTGGAGGGGGAATATCCGTGAGAAAAATTCTTCATGGTGAAATTATCCATGGAAGCATTTTTCAACTGGAAAGGGAGGATTCTTTTTTGGTTAGATTAAGAATTTTGTATAGTATTTGATCATTAGAGGCCTTAGACCTCATAATCTGGGAGGGGGGGGCAAGTATGCCACAGGAGTATACAAATATAAAATACAAGCGCTGCCCCCTCCCTGCCCCTACCTATGACCGCCAATGTATTGGATTAAGCTAATGAGGGTACCCATTAATTAAACTAAAAAAAAAATCTTAGGGGAGAAGATAGGAGTAAGGAGTACTCATTTTGCGATGAGCAGCCTGTAATCGAAGGAGCTAACCAAAACCTGATTCAAGGTTAAATTAGGCTTATATGGGTGGTATGCAACGTGTAATGTATGGGTAGCAATGTATATAAATTACGAAACGACACAATCATTCTCCTAAACATAATCATACTTGAAACGATTGAAGAGGGCAAACAGTAACCGAGGAGAGTGGGGGAGGGATAATGGACCTGAAAAACAGAGCGACTCGGCCCAATAGTAATCGAAGCTCTAAAAAGCAGAATTTTTATAACAATAGACCCATATAAAAAAGTCAATTTTTATGCTTATACCATATATATAATACTCGTTAAGTTTAATATTATTTGTTTTTCAACTTTTTCCTAAATCTTTTTTTTTGTTTTTATCCTAAGGGTCAAGTGCCATTTTTATTGAGGACTCACCTACCAGGTGACAGGAGGACCAGCGGTTCAGTCTGCCTCTGGACAAGAGTGAACTATATTTACAATTCAGCTGGCCTAGATAAACAAAATGAATACTTTCATTTCTTTTCAAGAGGAAAATGGTTATCTTCTAGTTATTTTTCTTATTTTTGCCTCTGATAAGTTTTGTTTTGGAAGTAGTTGCAAATGTGCTCTACTTTACTACTGTGTTATGCTAGAGACTTTTTTAAATTTTTTAATCGGAATTCATCTTCAGAGTGCCTGATCCCAGTCAGAAAAGTAACAAATGACGTATGGTGTTATCCATGATATAAAAAAATGTAATTTGACAAGAACGCAATTGACAACCCTGATTTGAAACAACAGGAGCCAACTAGATTCACTCAAGAACTCAGTTAATTTTTCAGCCCCCCTTTCCCTCTTTTACACATAAATGATTATTGATAATTACACTATTCTAAATACATTTTGCGCGCCAAAAAGTTTAGCTAGAGTGGTACTCCTTTAAATTTGGTTTTCGGAAAAACATAGCATAATTAATTTCTTTTAATATTGCCTGTTCTCTCACTGCCTGCTTCGATTACTAACTTACTTTTCGTCTTGCAGGTCCTTCCTTCCAAGGGAAACTTCTATTGCTAATGAGTCTACAGATGATACGAGGGATTCAGTATTAGATGCAGGACCAGCTCTCATTGAGAAACAGAAGAAAATTCTCGAGGGTGTTGATTTAGGGAACATTCCGAATCTCAGCTGCATAGTGAACCTTCCATTTTTCGTCCAAGAGCTCGCAGAATTTTTACTGCACAAATTTCAATGTAGAGAATAAAACCCCGATATCCGCATCGTTCGTGTATATAATGTTGGCTTAAAAATCACACTAGTGACAGAATGTACTGCCTGTAAGTGGAAAAAACTAGTGAAAAATGAACCTGACCCACCCGTGATAAAGATCAAAGATTATTTAACATCTTTTTCCGAAGAAAATCCGAAAGAATTAATTGAACGTTGCACAAATGTGCATGGAGACCTCAATTTGAAGGCTACTTGGGGTGTCATGGGCTCAGGAGGAGGCTACGCAACACTTTGTGAGATTCTAGGTGTATTAGGTGTGCAAGGCATGTCACAAAATTTGTTTTGAAATCTCAACTTTCTGTAGGGAAAGTATGGATGGATACTTTGACAGATGTTTTACTGGAGAATGGAAAAGAATCCGTACAGCGTGCAATTCACGAAGATCGATATGTCGATGATACATACTGGACCAAAGTGGTTTGTGATGGTGGGTGGAACAAACGGATTAGGGGGCATGATTATACAGCTAAGGGTTGTGTGGCTGTAATCATTGACGCTTACACAAAAAAATTGCTGTACGTGGGCATAAAAAATAAATATTGCTATGTTTGTTTTCGGGCGAAAAAAGAGGTAAAAACTCCTCTACAACATTTGTGTTTTATGAATTATGATGGCCCGTCAAAGAGTATGGAGACGGATATTCTCATTGAAGGTTTTAGAGTGAGCGATGAAATGCATGGACTGCAGTACCGTCGTTTTATTGGAGATGGAGACTCGAGTGTTTTATACAAATTGAAACAGAACATCTCATACGGTCCTCTAATTGAAAAAGAAGTGTGCAAACCCTGTTACGAAAAACTACACTTCGTATCTATATAATCTAGTGAAAATGAAGAAAGGTGCACATGCAAAATTTCTAAAAAGAGAGATTATACAAAGACTTACAAAATACCTTCGTGGGGCAATAAAAAAAATGCAGAAGAGGAGTGTACAGCCGATAATTTAAAAAGTTTGTTCCACAGAGGCCCGATCATGTCTTTGGAAATCATGTAAAGTGCAATGATACTTGCCCCCAAAAAAGTCAACTACCCAATGGCTTTATAGAGGATCGTTGGTACAACTTGCCAGCACAGGTTCTCCAGGATGTGAGAGATGGGGTTGAGAACGTGTGCAAGAAATCAGATTTCCTCCTTACCGATGTAACAACGAACCTTGCCGAAAATTACATGTCAGTAGCTGCCAAGTTTTGCGGAGGCAAGCAAATTAGTAGGTCAAAGCGAGGGTCATATCATGCCCGAATTGGTGGTGCAAGCTTGTCCTACGCACTTGGTCCAAAGTGGCATGCCTATACATGGAAAAAAACATTTAATCACAGTCCAACAAATATACTGTAGTAAAACCGCAAACCACCGAGCTAAAACCAAGCAAATCTGATACGGTACTATAGTAATAATGGAGGTAGATTCCAGGCCAAAAGAAAATGCAATCAACAACTCTCTCTGGGTAACTCTGACTATGGACCGAGCTGCAATAGGCCTGATATGAAAGAAGAGGAGCTAAAAATAGCTATGGTTACATTTGAGGAGTCCTATCTAAAGAGTAGTGACACCGCTTTGAAAGAACTTTACGAGAGAACCAAAGGCCAATCTTCCAATGAAAACTGGATATATGAAAGAAGTAATAGAATAACCAGCACGTACTTTCACAGAATAGCTACACGCAAACAATCAACTAAAACTGCACCGATTGTGAAAGATATTAGAAGTGGAGGTTGTGGTTACCGCTCAACTGCTATGCTGAAAGGTAGTCGGTTAGAACCTATTGCTTTAAGAGCATATGAAGAAAAAATTGGCGCGGAAATTACGAAAGGTGAGGATATTGGTATTTTAGTTCACTCGACACACCAGTTTCTTGGTGCTTCATTAGACGGGATTTTGCCAGATGGGACACCAATAGAGGTTAAGACTGTCCATAATATTCCAGAAAACAAAACTATAATTGATGCAGCTCGTATGAAAGGCCTTGTCAAAGACTTCTTTCTGCAGAGTATCGGCTTAGATATTAAGCTCAAAGCCACTCACAAGTATTATAGCCAAATTCAAGGACAGCTTGAAATTTCAAATCAAGAAAAATGTTGCCTACTTGTCTATAATAACGAGAAGGATTGGGAAGTCCTTACAATTGAACGCAATAGAGAGCATTGGGCTCGAGTATTCCCGAACCTTTTAAGCTTCTGGAAGGAAAGTCTTTTACCAGAAATAGTTGATTCGCGCCTTCTCAGGAATCTAGAGCCCAGAGAACCAATATCTATTGGAACAGCTATGAAAACGTTGGGCTATAATAGCGGTAAGAGGCAGATTTTGAACCCAAATAGCACAAACCACAAAAAACAGAGAAAAGAAGAATTAGCAGCTGAAGAATTGTTGCCAATTATTTGGTCTGACTCTGAACCTGAGCCATATTTTTTGCTTGTATTTCTAAATTTATTTTTATTACAATTTAATGGGCGACGAACATATAAACCATTTATCAGTTTACTTAATATGGTTTTGCAAGGCCGTATCTAGGGGGGGGTTACCCGGTTTGAACCCCCCCTCCCTCCGAAATTTTTGACCGAGTCGAAAATTAGTAAAACCTAGGTAAAAATCAGTAAAATTAGTCGAAAACTGAGTCAAAAATTAGTAACCCCCCCTCCCCGAAAAAAAATCCTGGATCTGCCCTTGTGGTTTTGAGTCAAATTTGATGAAAAGAAAAAAAAATCTTTGATAAAAATTCAAGGCTTATCAGATTAATGATTCTTGGTTGATTTGTTATGGTAAATACATACCCAAAGGACGCTCTGGCTTTTGATGGGTTAAGAAGACAGGCGGTCAAGGTCTTATTTGTGATAAGACCTGACTTTTCATTTTAATGCTTGGACCTTATGGGTTCCTTCTTTTATATTTCATTTATTTGATCATATCAATTTATGTTCATAGGAAGTTTGACTTTTTATATGACTTTATTTCGGGTCATTTCAGGCTATATCATGGCTCTCTACTTTTCGTTGAATAGCTTATTGGAAAATGTGTTGTTTTTTTAGTCGCATTGATTGAAAGAGTTTCATTGAAGGTTAATCGTCAAAGTACTTGTAGAGTTTTCCACTGCTGGATTGTCATTTTTTTACCGAAAATATTTGAATGCAGCAAACATTTTCAAAATTAAAAAATTTAAACATTTTGTCAAAATTTTCGATCATCCGTAGTTTTGTGCAATACCTTTTTACTAATATTTTTTGCACGGGGAGGATGGGGAGGCTTTTAATTATACGGATTGAATATTATGTTTTCAGTCTGGCACTGAGGCCGTTTCGACCCTTGGTTAGTAGAAGGCAGAAAAAGGCATTCGGTCAATGTCTTATTTGTGATAAGACCTGACTTTTCATTTTAATGCTTGGACCTTATGGGTTCCGTCTATTCATACAAAGTAGCATCTCTTATATTTATTTTTGATTTAATTATTCATTTAATTGATATTTGTTTTATATTTCATTTATTCGATCATAGGAATTTGTGTTCATATTAAGTTTGACTTTTTATACGAATTTATTTCGGGTCATTTCAGGGTATATTATGGCTCTTTACTTTTCGCTGAAAAGCTTTTTGGAAAATGTGTTTTTTCCAAGTTTTGATATAATTATTAATTTTAATTGATATTCGTTTTATGTTCCATTTATTGTATAATAGTAATTTGTGTTAATATTAAGTTTGACTTTTTATATAATTTTATTTCGGGTCGTTTCAGGTTATAGTATGGCTCTTTGATTTTCGTTGAAAAATCTATTGGAAAAGGTTTTTTTTTTGTTACTTAGCCTAGTATTCGCATTAATTGAAAGAGTTTCATTGAGGGTGAATTGTCGAAGTGTTGGTAGAGTTTTCCACTGCTGGGTTTGTCAGTTGTTTTTTGTTTTTTTTAATCGAAATTTAATGGGATGCAACATAGATTTATAAAATTATAAAAGTTTAAACATTATGTCAAAATTTTCTATCATCCGTCGTTTTGTGTAATACATGTTCACTAATATTTTTTGCTTGGGGTGGATGAGGAGGAGGATTTATAATTATACGGATTGAGTATTATAATTTTCAGTCTAGCACTGAGGCCGTTTCGACCCTTAGCTAGTAGAAGCCCTTGAATATACTTTTTCTACTATTTATCAAAAGAATTGTTTCATGTACTGTTTTGTCAGAACTATTAGTTTATTGTTTTTTTAATAGATGCATGACAATGTGATTTATAAAAAATTCTGTTCTGTTGTATTTAGATAAAATAAAGAATTCGAAATTCGCAAAAAATTCAAACTATTGTTTCTTGACATATTTTTCTATTGAGGTTCCCATGTTATCATTTACGTTCAGTTGTTTTGTAGTTTTCAAACGAATTAGCTAGGAAGAATGCTAAACTTTGTCTTACTACGAATCGATATAGCCGAATTTTTTGTTCTGAAATTCGTTATTTTGATTTAATTTTGTCTTGACCCGGTCTTATTGACTGTTTGATCAATATCAATTAAGTTGACAGAAGAAAAATAATGTCTGTCCCATTTTGGGGTTTGGCAAATCAATACACAACAACTGACTTTTTCAAAAATTAATTTAAAAAACTTTTTCCACGAAATGAGGTTTTTAAAAAAAATTAATCCATTAAACCAAAAATGAACAAAAATAGAGTCAAATAATCTACCAAGCATACAACTACCACAAATCATCATAAATAAACAAATGAAACCCAAAACAAACATAAATCAAAATAAATAACAGTCAAACTCAAAACGAGCAGAAATTAATGTGAGTAGGGATCTAAACCCCTATGCTTTCCAAAAGCCAGAATATAAATTTTACTTTACTGAAAAAATTCAAATGAATTTACTGAAAAAAATGTGCATTGTCAGTTTAATATACATATGCTCATATTTATTCCTTAAAATCTTAATTAATTTTGATTTCTTAAAGTTATAAAAATGAAAACATTTAAAAGAATTTTTTTCAGTGAGGTACTGAATTTCTGAATATTCTGGCTTTTAGAAAGCATAGGGGTTTTGATTTATCTCCCTTCGTCCCTTTCTCATGCCCTGTAAGTTTCAAACCAAAAAGAGGAGAATTTAAGGTTTTTAGAAATTCGCGTGTCCCCACTTGATGTAACCGATTTTTATTAATACTTTCTTTATCTTTATATGCTGATTAAAGGGGGCCTCCATTGGTCCTGTCTATATGCCCTGTAAGTTTAAGGCAACTGGGAAAGGTTTTTTGGGCAGTTTTAGGCGCTTAATATTGATACAATCAAAATTCTAAAATGTTATGTCTTTATTAGGGTCTAGTTGACCCTGTTTCACAAACACTGTAAGTTTCCAGACTATTTGAGACTGAACAAATTTTGGGGTTCATGAATTGACACAGCCAAAAATTAGTCTCAATCTGTGTAACAGTAATAATCTTATTTTTTATGTCTTTCGTTTTTTTACTTTCCAGAATTGTTTTTCTTTTCGTAAAGACGATTCAGTTAAGTTTAGTCAAGTTTTTATTCCCAGGTTCTTTACTAAAACTGTACGGATGCAAGTGATCTCGGGACCTGGAAGCTGAAATCCTAATCGACCCGAGGCCTGATATCCTTTTTTTCCGGAAATTTCTGCATTTTTCTTATTCAAATTATTATATTTTTGTATTTTATTTTAGAGCCTTCCCCAAGAAATATTCATGCGCACATCCTTCTCACTAAAAAAGTTAAATCACCAACCTGATTTGACTAAATCTACATATGATGGTGGGGGTGCATAATAGAACTTAGAAATTAGCCGAACAAGTATGGTTTGCTTATTGATTGATTCTGCATACAAGGCTTAATGATATTGAACCAATGGGATAAAAATTATATTGGGTCAAGAGATTTGAGTGGATTATAATTCAGAAACACTAAAATGGAACTTCAATTTCAAATATAAAGTGAACAAGAGGTTTCCGCACCCTTGCTAATTTATAAACTAGATAACTGAATGACGACCATATTTTCATTGGCAGTCTGTTGCCATTATCTGGTTTTCAATGACTGTCCTACAATTTATCATTGCTTTGATCTGCTTTCTGGAATTATTGCTTTCTGGACTAGACATTATACTAGCAAAAACATGGGACCCATAGATTCGCATTCAAAACTATTCCCATATGCAATGACTGCTACCGTGATAATACCGTATCCCCTCCCAAATATGGTTCGATATAGCCATAGTCAAACAGTTCGTGGTAACGAACTTTAAGTAAGGAGCGACCCGGCTCAATAGTAACCAAAACTCTAAAAAACAGAGTTTTGATACCAGTAGATATATCAGAAGTTGAATTTTTATGCTTATTTTAAATATGTAAGTTTCATTAAGTTTAGTTTTACCCGGGGATAATCGTATCGACTCATTGGTCTTAGAAGATCTTGATAGGGCTCATTAAAACGGAAATTAAAAGTTCTGGTGCCCTTTTTAAGTAACCAAAAAAATTGGAGGGGAACTAGGTCCCCTGACACGCCCCTTTTATCACAAAACGGTCCAAACAAAATTTTGAGATAGCCATTTTCTTCAGCATAGTTGAAAGGCAGGGCGTAGCTCCAGCATTTTTATTGAGGGGGCAAACAAGTTCCACATCCAGAGAGTAAAGGAGCATGGGCTATATAATAGCTTTTTTCAATTTATGGGGGGGGGGGCAACTGCCCCCTTGCAGATCCCAAACGACGCCACTGTTGAAAGGCCAAATAACTATGCCTTTGGATATATCTGGGCCCCCCACAGCCCGTGGGGAAAGGTCTTTACGTTACTAAATTTGCCCATTATTCACGTATAGTATTTGTTATTGGGAAGTTTGCATACATTTTTCAGGGGGGGGGTCTGCTGGTGGGATTCTTCACGGGTATAATTTTCCATGGGGAGGGGAGCTTCCATGCGGTAAATTTTTCAGGGGAAATTTTAAACTAGGGGAATTTGCCAGAATTCCTATACGAAAATTCTTCTTAGTTATTGCTTTCTTATTGCCGACTCAATTTTACGCGTGGAGATGTTAAGGGTACTTGTCCGAGGTAAATTTTCACCAGGATTGAATTATCTAGAGAATAAATCTGTGAGCAAGAGGGATTTATCCGTAGAGATGTTGCCAGATTTCCTGGCATTACTTAAAAACGATCAGAAATTAAATAAAAAACAAGTTTTTTCAACTGAATGTAAGGAGCAACGTTAAAACTTAAAACGAACAGAAATTATTACGCATATGAGGAGGGTTACTCCTCCTCAACACCTCACTCTTTACACTAAAGTTTGAATTATGTCCCAATTCTTTAACAACGACTCCCGAAACAATGTTCGTTTAATTAGAACAATAAGAATCTTTTTTTAAAGTTCTAAAAAACTAGCGTGAAGAGCGAGGTTTTAAGGAGTAGCAACCCCCATCATATACGCAATAACTTCTTTTCGTTTTAAGTTTTAATGCTCCTCCTTACATTCAGTTGAAAAAAACCTTTTTTTAAAATTTAATTTCTATACAAAACTGTTACTTCCTTTGTTGGCTGGCATGATTTTTTGGCGCCTTTCTCATCATCTTTGGCTTCATAGCGCAAAAAATGAATTTTGAAAAAGAATATCAGTAACTTTGTATAGAACTCAGGGCTATATCTTGGCTCCTAGGGGAGAGGACGCAATAGTCACGTTAGTGACCATGGGTAATAGATCGGTGCAATGCATGTTCTTTTGTTGCTACAGTGATGGATTCAAAAGAGGCCGTGCACAATCGTGCTAATAACTAAAGCCCCCCCCCCCTCAAAAAATTACCAGGGGCTTATTCAATATTTGAGGGCCACTTAGAGTCATACAGCTTACTCGCATTATCTCCCGATCAAGCATTTAGTCAACATACTCATAATACAATCAAGGAATAAATCACCCTAAGGGGTGAATCTATTAGTGAGCGGGTTGTAAATGGGCGTGTTTCAAATTCGCCTGGCACGTGTTTTCAATGTTAAGAATTTAAGTAGATTAACCTTAAACGTACAATAAACAATAAACCCATTTTTACCGTGGATTTGGAAAAAATAATGTCACTTTTGAAAGGTATAGAATATTTCGTGTAAGTTTAATTTTTAAAGAGGAACTCTTCCCCTCCCCAAGTTTACGATATATACAGCAAAATGAACTGAATGTGTTTTTTCCTAGCATATTTGTAGTCAATAACGAATGAGAACAGTTAACGGATATATCTGTGTCATTAACGATGATAAATGTCTAATTATTAAAAGTGTTACTCATAGAGGTTAATGATCTGCTCTGTCTTTGATTTTGAGTGCTGTTTTTTTTCTTTTTTTCTTCACAAATATAATATTAGTTTTAGAATGATTAAAAATGATGACTGAGAAATGGTTTGATACAGATACAGAAATTGGGTTTTCTATACTTTTCTTATGTTCAAACAGTTCGATAGAAAAATTTGTTAGTAAAGGATAATCCATATCCACCAAATTGACTATTACATACGAGACCAATATTCAAATCATTTTAATAATAGATGAATTTTAGACACAAAAATTATAATGTAAATGTACATTTCAAAGAAAAAATAGCCTTCTTAATAATTTAATGTCGATAAATAGAGGTGGCCCCCCTTGAAAATATGTTATTAAAGGGTAAGCCATATCCACCAGATTGACCATTACATACGGGAACAATATTCAAATCATTTTAATAATAGAAGAACTTTAGAGACGAAAATTATATTGAAAAGGTGCATTTCAATGAAAAAAAAGCAACTTTATTAAAAAAAATCAATGTTATTATTAAAATCAGATGTTTTTTAAACTGGGATGTGCATATTTCTGAAAAGTAAAACCACACTTTATTTAAAAATATGCAAAAATGTGCTCAATGTTTGGCCCTTGGAAAAATGTTAGTAAAGGGTAATCCATATCCACCAGATTGACTATTACATACGAGAAAAATATTCATATCATTTTAATAATAGATGAATTTTAGACATGAAAAGTAGATTGAAAAGGTGCATTTCAATGAAAAAATACCCTTCTTAATAATTTCATGTCGATAAACAGTGTTTTTTTCTTCAGTATTGTTTAAGAATAATTAAAGATGGTGACTGAGAAATTGATCGATATAGAAATAGAAATTGGGTTTTCTATACTTTTCTTATGTTCAAACAGTTCTGTGGGAAAAAAAATGCTAGTAAAGTGTAATCCATATCCACCTAATTGACTATTACATACGAGACCAATATTCAAATCATTTTAATAATGGATGAATTTTAGGCACAAAAATTATAATTTAAAGGTGTATTTCATAAAAAATTGGGGGGGGGGCCTTTGGCCCTTGGAAAGATGTCAGTAAAGTGTAATCCATATCCACCAGATTGACTATTACATACGAGAACAATATGCAATATCATTTTAATAATAGATGAATTTTAGACATGAAAAGTAGATTGAAAAGGTGCATTTCAATGAAAAAATAGCTTTCTTAACAATTTAGTGTCGATAAACAGTTTTTTTTTTCTTCATTATTGTTTCAGATTGATTAAATATGGTGACTGATAAATTTATCGATACAGAAATAGAAATTGGGTTTTCTATACTTTTCATATGTTCAAACAGTTCTGTGGGAAAAAAAATGCTAGTAAAGTGTAATCCATATCCACCTAATTGACTATTACACACAAGACCAATATTCAAATCATTTTAATATTAGATGTATTTTAGACACAAAAATTATAATGTAAATGTGTATTTCAAATAGCCTTCTTAATAATTTAGCCAAAAATAGCCTTCTTAATAATTTAATGTCAATAAACAGTGGTGGCCCCCCTTGGAAAAATGCTAGTAAAGGGTAAACCATATCCACCAGATTGACTATTACATACGAGAACAGTATTCAAATCATTTTAATAATAGGCCTAGATGAATTTTAGAGACGAAAATTATATTGAAAAGGTTTATTTCAATTAAAAAACCCAACTTTATTAAATAAATGAATGATAATAATAAAATCAGATGTTTTTTAAACTGTGATTTTCATATTTCTGAAAATTAAAATCCAACTTTATTAAAAAATCAATTGTTATTAATAAAATCAGGTGTATTTTAAACTGGGATGTGCATATTTCTGAAAAGTAAAACCACACTTTATTAAAAAATATGCAAAAATGAACTCAATGTTTGGCCCTTCGAAAAATGTTTCGAAAAATGTTAATGGTACTCAATGTTTAGACATGAAAATTATAATTTTAAACTGGGATGTCCATATTTCTGAAAATTAAAACCTCACTTATTAAAAAAAAAATATGCAAAAAAGTACTCAATGAGGCCTTGGATCAAACCCAATTTTATTAAAAAAATCATAGTTATTATGATATGAACATCAACTGTGATGTTCATATTTCTGAAAATTAAAATCTAGCTTTATTAAAAAAATATGCGAAAATGTACCCAACTTAAATTCGTTTAAGGTACATAAAAATGAATGCCTTTTTATGCTGATTCCAAAAGCGTGAGAAGGGGTTAGTTGCCCTTCAATCAATGTCGAATATCAAAAAAGGGTCTCTGATGTAACATTGACATGGGAGGGGGGGGGGGTATTGAGTTACATTCAGACCTATCTAATGCCTACATCATTTACGGATTACTTTTTTAAATTGTATGGAAAACACTAATAGATTTATTGGAAATCATGGTTTAATCTATATTTCAGGAAGAAAACAGTCCAGCATGTCGGCTAGAATTTGGTGAACCTTCATACACGGAAAGGAGTTTGTCTTTCCCTCTTCACTTCATTGAATTCTACGCGTATACAAGGGATAATATTGACCAAGTATATAGTGTGAGTACGGATATACGTACACTATAAGAACTTTTAAAGGAGATAGTGGAATATAATAGCGATAATGGCTTGAATCATTATGTAAAAATAGTGAGAAAACCACGTTATTAATATTATTGTATTTTGAAAATAAAAAATGTTTTGAAATAATTTTAAAAATTTTTATAGAAAACGTTAATAGAGAGTTAAGAGCTAAAGTTATTGTCAGAAGGCTCCTGCAAAAAGTCGTAAAGTAATGTTGGGAGCGAAAAAAGATGAGTACTTTAACTTGTAAAACAGGTTTAGGACAAATATTATTAATAAAACCAGGCATACACCTACGAAAGGTTAAGAAACCTAGCTAAGAAAATGTTATCAATAGAATCAGATGTATTTTAAACAAGGGTGTTCTTATTTCTGAAAATTAAAACCCAACTTTATTAGAAAATCAAATATTATTAATAAAACCCAACATACACCTACGAAAGGTTAGGAAATCTAGCTCAGAAAAGTGCAAAATAGCAAACTAGACGACCCAAATCATAAGTTTCATGCAACTCACATCTACGAAAGGTTAAGAAACCTAGCTAAGAAAAGTATAAAATCGTAAACCAAACATCGCTAATCATAGATTTCAGACAGTACACTACTATGACAGGATAAGAAACCTAGCTAAGAAAATGTTATTAATAATATCAGATGTATTTTAAACTGGGATGTTCATATTTCTGAAAACTAAAACCCTACTTTAAAGAAAAAAATATGCAATAATGTACCCAATTATTAAAGGAAATCAAATATTATTAATAAAATCAGATGTATTTTAAACATGGATGTTCTTATTTCTGAAAATTAAAACCCAAATTTATTAGAAAATCAAATATTATTAATAAAACCCGACATACACCTAAGAAAGGTTAGGAAATCTAGCTCAGAAAAGTCCAAAATAACAAACTAGACATCCCAAATCCTGAGTTTCATGCAACACACATCTACGAAAGGTTAAGAAACCTAGCTAAGAAAAGTATAAAATCGTAAACCAAACATCCCAAATCATAGATTTCAGACAAAACACTCCTATGACAGGCTAAGAAACCTAGGTCAGAAAAGTGCGAAATAGTAAACCATGCACCCCAAATCATTGGTTTCAGACAACACACATCTACATAGGTTAAGAAATCTAGCTTAAAAGTGAATTTTTCATGCTTTAAGTTTTACGTCATTCTAAGACATGTAAAAAAAAGTTGAAATAAAATTATCATGTTAAAAAAAAAAAAAAGTTCAAAAAATAAATTTCAAAAAGTATAAAAAATGGGGGGATGGGCCCGAAAAGTTGGAGTGGGGGGGGCTTGGAGGTTGGGAGAGAGGATCTTAGTGGTTGAGGTCCTTGGTGGTAGCAGGCCTTGACGGTTCATACTCATAATCGTCTCACTAGTTGATTTCTAAGGATTTCTAAGGATTGTTCTGAATTTCTTTATTAAAATTCTTTTCTTGACATCTACATCTTTATTAGTATCAACTTTTTGTATTGACAACACTACTTAAATGGTACTTGTGTAATATACAGAACACAGTCGGGAAGTAAAGGTAGGTTAATTCACAATGTCATCTTGACACCAATGGCTCTATTACTTTCAACTTTTTAGCATACTCCATTGCTAAAACGTAGTTACGCAAATACAGTTACGCAAAACCAATTTTAAAATTTCCTGGGAGTCTGATGATGTAGTCTTGTTAGCCCAATATTTCTAACCGTTGATTGGCCTAGAAAGAGGCATCTGATCTTGTACTACTTTTATTGTAGCCCTCTGATTGGCTGTGATCTTGTACTTGTTGTACTCACTGAGCGTATTGCGTCACCCCCCAAAAGTAGGTCAATGCCCATATATGGTGTTTTCCCAGTGCTATAAACCCTCCTTCTACTGTTAACTTCCCAGAAATTTCATCCCCACGCACTGCAAGTCCTTGCAATTCACACAACAGTTTAATTTTGTTGATAAGACGGTTCTGTTTATTTATATTTCTTATCTTTTAGGAGTATTTAAGTCTTCCGCTATAAATGACTTTCGCCTCCTCACTGCTACCATATAATTTTCCCTTCACACAACAGTGTCTTTATGGTAGCATTCTCACTGATGTTTTGAAAAGTATTCGAGGGAGTTTTCCAATTCAGGCGATGCTCAAAGAAAAGCTGCTCAAATTTTTAGTGAGATCCCCTTCCAGCTTGATCACAAGCAACAAAGCACAATATTTATAGAAACACCCCATTTTCCCTGCATAAAATACTAACCAAAAGTACTTATCCATCCAGGTAACTTGAAACTTCCTTCTTTGAGCCATTGGCATAAACTTGGAAAAGACAGCTCTTGTTTGGTTTAAAATGCCCTTTCAGTAAATTGTAATTTGTTTCATCGGGAACCTAACCTCTTCTTTCCAAAGGTTCCAATGTCAAGCTCATCATCGATGTTTGTTCCGTCACATTTTCTGCTACTACCTCGGTATTTGGTGTTGGTTCTTAAGCTGAAGCTGAATCCTCAGTCGCAACGGTAATGTTTAGATAAATGCTACTGTCACTTCTTTTCCGATTCAACCTCATTAGTCTACCGTTTTTTACTTCAAAGCTGGAGAATGTAGTTGTTTTTACAGCATTTTCACACTTGCCCAATCTTTAGCAACAATTAGTTTTAGGTTGTCAACAGAACAGGTTTGATCGCTAAAATGACCGCTTTAACCCCTCGAGGCTGCAGAAGTACCACAACTAGTTGATAATTAATACCATGCTGATGACCCAATCTGGTGATTCTGGGCCGAATAATCATCGCAAACAGTTAATAAATTATGTCTAAATTAATAAATAACTAATATCTCCTACTCTGTGAGAAGTATCAGTAAATTGTAAGAAACAAAAAAAAAAAAATGCGAGATTTCAGAGGGCCCAGGCCCGGAGACCCCCCTCCCCCCCTTTGCATACGTGCCAGTTCTAGAGGTAAATTTTTTCTAGATAAGGTAGGATTTTTTTTTTCAACATGGATAGACAGATCTTGATCTGCTAAAAACTAAGATTACATATATTTTCCAGAAATTAACTTCCTTCTGCGTCTTTTTCAATTTTGAAGTTTTGGTCCTGTGACTTCTCTATGTAAAACACCGTGACTTCGAAGATTAACGTTTTAGAAATCGAATAGCTTTGAATACTAACGGTACTTTAAGTTAATTCTTGGACAACCTAAGAAAAATTCCCATATCTTTTATAAAATTTTGGGAAATAATACCGGAAATGCTCCCTAGAAACAGTAGTTCAAATATTTTTTCAAATTTTCGATTGTGATGCTTATGATATTCTAGAAATTTAATGGTATTAAAAGTATGCAAGAAACCATGCACTTTTTAAGTCCGAAAATGAACTGTACACAAAGAAACAATGTCTAAAGGTGTCACCGCGCATAGATTTCCTCGACATCCTAGAGGTAACTCTTTTTCTAGACAAGGAAGAACTTTGGTTCCCAATGCGGATAGACAGATCTCGATCTTTAAAGAACTGGAGCTTACACCGGTTTTCCAGAAAGAATTTGTAGCTTTTTTTATTTTGAAGTTTCGATTCTGCAAATTTCCTACACTTTGTTTAAGTAAAACGCCCTAGCTTCAAAGCTTAACTTTTTAAAAATCAAATAACTTTGAATACTGATAGAACTTCATGTTATCTCTTCGACAACCTGAACGAAATTCCGTGTATCTCATAAATCTTTGGAAATGATATCAGAAATCCTGATTTCGAAACAGAACTTTCAGTCTTTTTTCAATTTTTTTTATTTATTTCGATCCACATTGTATTTTAGACATTTAACGCCATAAAAAAAAAAGACGAAGACATGCACTCTTCTATGTCTGAAAATCAACCGTACAAAAAGAAATAAAACTTTACATAATGAACCTTTTCACAGATGTTCATTAACCGTAGTAAATAGTACACAGTTTAAAACAGGTAAAAAACAATGGGGGCATTGAGTTTAAAGATTACCTCATACACACAGAACTTATTCAGAGTTACGGTAATTAAGCCCTATAAATAATGGCACAATAATCATAACGCATCAGAAAACGTGCTACGGGAGCATACCCAATCTAACCTAAGATATGCATTAGCCCATGTTGCTCCACAACGGTGACTCATGGGTCACAATTGATGCACTACTCCATGAGGGCTCGGCACTAGAGTTATAGTTCTAGAGAGTCTAGTTTTGAAAGAAAGAACATAATATTCGTTACTAATTGAGACTTCGACGTAACAACACCTACCTTGAACGGATATTTTTATAGCCTTTGAACAGTAATGAACTAGTTTCTTCAACTAAGCAGATTATCCTACAAGGTGAAATATACTGTGCTATTGACTTTTTCTTGAAAATCTAATTGATTAACTGCGTTGAGTTTTTGACTAGATGTGGAATAAGAAGTAAGGTTAAGTTATTTTTTTTCCATTTGGCTAAATATATATGTTTTAAAATAGAAACAACTTCCTTTTCCCAACGTTTAATTTCTTTGTCTCACTGTCTTACCACCGTAAGGTGGAATTGCCTCTAATATTGGGAGGTCATTGAAATAGTTTTTTGATTACTCTAAATGGATCGGCTATTTCATATTTTCATATGATACCATTTTAGGTCACTTTGGGTCAAAATTGTTGTTGTTCTTTGGTCCAGATTGGCATATAAAAAAACCTGACGAAAGTAAGGAGCGAAGTTGAAACTTAGCGAAAAAAAATAATGCTTTGCGGTAATTCTTCGCAGCATGTTTGAAAAACTGTTTCAAACAAACTGGCTCGTGATGTTTCCCTATTTTTTTAGAATTCTAAAAAAGTTGCGCTTTACTGAAAAATAAACTTTTTTGAGTTTTTTAGAGTTAAAATCGCTTCGTAAAATTTACTGGCTTCATAGCTGATAAAAGACTATTGAGAGCGTTGTGAATTATTCTTTTATTTCCTGCAGGTCACTGTAGGAGTTTTTTGCTTCTATTCTTGTTTTGCAGCGTCGGTTTGGTGTTTTCAACAATGCGCTAGTTTTTCAGAACTCTACAAATATGGGGGGAATATCACGAGCCAGTTAACTCGATTTGTGGTACCCCCCCCCCCCCCTTGATTTTTCCTTATAATTATTGCTCAAAGCGAGATCCCGTTAAGTGGTAACTAAAAACTAACAAAATTACAATTATAACCAGTCGAGCCCGTATACGACACGTCAAACGCTCCTCCAAATCCGCGAAAATATGAAAATTATCAACATTTGCCTTAAAAAAAAAAAAAAAAAAAAAAAAAAAAAAAAAAAAAAAATCATATTTGGCTGACGTCTAAGTACAGGTGTCCCAAACTATTTTGTTTAGAGAAATTACAAACATAAGTGCGTACAGCCAAAATCTTGAGGCAGAGTATCGAAAAAAAAAATTCCCGTAAGGATAGATGCTTTGAAATAGCCGCATACGAAGTGATTTATCCCCGAGGAGGGGGGATTTATGATAGCCGAATTCTGTAACACAAAAAAAACACAAGCACATCTTGCGAAAAATACGAAGAATTAGGAGAAAACCTAGAATTGGAAGAACACCCAAAAGCCGTGTTTTCTCACATTTCTGTTTTTTTTTCTGAAAGCCGAATGTTTTCGTTAGTTCAATTTATCCAGTTAATTCCCACTATTTTAAAATAAATCACCTGTTTTAAATATGTTTCTTGCCGTTTACTCTAGCGCTCTAACTAAAGGCACTTAAGAATCCAAAATTTATTTCAAAATTTGTAAATATAACACGAGACAATACAGAAAAAAGCTAAAAACATTGCACCGAGTAAAAAAGAAGAAAAAAGTGTTTAAAGTGCCAAACTCTGTCAAGGACAAAATATATATTACATAATTTACAAGGAATGTGCTTTACAGAGAAGATTCGACTAAATTCCAACTATATATACTTACAATTTAACACATTTCCCAAAGTTAACATAAAATATAAATAGACATTGTACTATGGAACACATAGGCCCCAAATTCAGGGGAGAGGGCTAAGGGACCAGAGGTACCCCCAAAGTTATCCAGATGGGGGTTGAGCTTCTTCACGGACAAAACTTGAAAAAGGTTCAACAATATCCACAAAAATTCACTTTTAATAAATTGAAGGGTCGAATAAAAAAAAAATGGTAGGCCACAGGATCCTCCGCGAAAACTTAATCCTTGCGTCTCCTATAAAAATACCTCGACAGAAAAAAAATATCTTAGAATTGAGAACTGGTTTAATTGGCTGTACCCTTTTAAACATACCACCAGGAGAAAAATAAAACAGGATTTTAGGGTTTGAAAAAAAGATGCACGTTACAATATTCGACAAAGTAGCAAATAGAAACCATTGTGTTAAGTCTAGATAAGGCTCTAAATAATATATTCACATTTTCTAGTAGATCACTATAGAAAGGGGTAAACTTGGATTCTGTATTCTTTTAAGGAGGAAAAAACCATTTTCATAGAGTTCAACGTTTGTGAAATCACACAAAAATAGATGGGATTGGAGCTTTGATAATATTCTTTATTTGAATCTAAAGATTTAGCTATAATCATCTGAAAATGCTAAGCCGTCAAAATTAAAACTGATTCCCTAAAAATAATTAATCGTGATCAAGGACAATTTTAAGCTGCGAGGCTATACCAAAAATGACAACCAATCAGGTTTTGAAGAAAAATAATAAAACGGGGGAGGGAAGCAATTTAAAAAAAAGAAGCAAAAATAGACAAACTATATGGAGATTATAGAAAAATATTACAAAATCCACCAAAAACCTTGAGACGTACCTCGCTACTGTTATTAACTCTAAAGTTGCTTTGATACCTTATGCTATTACGATACTGCCGCCTCTTAGGTCCAGCAGGCACATCTCAAGCAACTTTATTTTTTATAAAAAAAATAACAAAAGTAAAAGCATGCACAAGTCACTATTAATGACACATTACAACATAATAGATTTATTTGATATAACTACTAATTATTATAGAAAAAAGCACTTCACAGACGTACACTAGCAAATGTCGTGACTATCTTTAAAATGCAGGTTTCATGCAACACAATTCTATACTCTATGTAACACTCGGACGACTTTCGCAAGCAAAACTATGGGGAAAGTAAAGTCCACAGACTAAAACTGTAGGAAAAGTGAAGATCGGGGAAAATAAACTTGTTCAGACCTTTTCGAATCCAAATCTTCAGATAAAGCTAGTCTGAATTATTTAGCATTTTACTAATTATTACCACGACACATTAAAAAGCTAAAATTAAACGAAATGTATTCCCTGTCATTTCTAAATAAGAACAGCACTTGTAATAATCAAACAATGCAGTAAATTGATATTTCCTTCCATTTTTGCTTTACAGATTTTGGTCGGGAAAACTGGGTCAAATATTTTGCGACGATTGATGGCTTAACCAAAGGAAATAAATCAATATACAGATTGTCCCGTTAGTCACTGTGCTCTTTTGTGAGATCGAGGTGTTTTATATTCTTCTTTGGAATGCTACTCTTAGGCCTTGAGAGAAAAGGAAAAAAAAATCTAAAAGCATTTGAAACTTATAAATGGATAGGTGAATAAAAACCACTGAAGCATTTATTTAGTCTCAACGACTTGTGTCACCACCAATTTTAGAGCTGGTGGTAGCACCTCCATGAAAGAGGGGCTACAATCGCTTAATGGTTTTTATTGTCGTCTTCCCAGAGCTAATGGATACTCTGAAATAAATGAATGAATAGGTCGTGCATTTTACAAAAATACGTACTGTTGGGACACCGTAGAGATGATTTAATTCGTTTTTCTTTTTTTAGTACTTTTTAGGCCGTATAAATTCTAGGCCAGCACCAAAGATTCATAGGAGAATACCAAATACGTCCTTCTGTTGTTACAGGGACTTGAATATGATTCAAGAACGAGTGATATTTGTGTGAAATAGCACTTTGTGAACCAAGAGTGATTGAAGGACACTACCTTCAGCGGAAACGGGCTCATAGGGCTGGTAGACTGCGTCTTTCATGATACTGTCTGAGAGAAGAAAAAACAGTAAAATCGAAGTCAAATCTAATTCTATTGGAAAATATTTCTTGTCACACTCGTAAACGTTACTATCCTTCTGATTAAATAGAAAACATATTGATTAGTTCTAGAGCACTAAGATTATTGGCGATCTTTCATATTTTCTCTTTCTGTGTGAATGTCCTATTTTAGAGCATTGAGGTCCATTCCCTAAGAGCCAAAACAACATAAGAAGAGAATATTTCACCATTAATCATTAAACAACTCTAACAATAGTAGAGCAGCATACAATACTACCACAAATGTGTAATCAAATCGCACAAATTATTCACCAAAAGCGAAGAAAATTAAAGCTATTTAAAAGCAGTGCTCTGAATGGCTTGAATCCTAGTTTTTACACTGAACTATCTAAGGAGCAGTCAGTTATGAAGGATTCATCAAGGCATTGCGACGGTGGGGGCATATCTGCACTTTCCATAAACTGAATTATGCGGTCCATCGCTTTCAATCCTTTCATTGAGTTACCAGGCTGTAGAGGAAGAAAAAAAGTACAGTTAAAAGAACATTCAAATATAGAAGCTCGTACCTATTTTACTAGACAACAGATTAAATTAAACAAAAGAAATTGCTCTGTTGCATGATCAAATAAAGAATTGACAGACAATTTTTACTTAACGCTACTGATAAAGCATGGGTTTTATGCACCAAATAGGTAATAGGCCATTTTTCCTACTTGTTTTAGTCGAGACGAGTGAACTTGAAACCAGATCAGATTCAAATCCATTATTCATCAAGTTGGCCAGACAAAATCCCAGCTCAATATTTTTCATGTTAGGCCAAATTCAGACTCCAAGGTCTTAATATGAGTCCGTTTAGATTCTAGGAGTTCATCCTTTCAATGTACACTTTAGCGTTATTTTCAGGTACGATAGTAGAAGTAAATGCTGCTCTTAAAAATTTAACTTGCAACTGGGAGGTCTTGAATATACTGAATCAGGTAAATAAACAAGACAATCGGGTAGAGGCTTTGTCCCTTCGCCCTTAATTCTCAATATTTTTATGATTTAACCCATTACGTTTTTCACATGAAATGGTTTGATAAGCGTTTTTTTTTTTAATTGGGGGGGGGGGTAGACCTAACTTAGTTCAAAGTAAAGTACAACTTGCAAAATTAATTTTTTTCGTGCGGGAATGCACTCACCCATAACCTTGAAACGTCTAAAATCAGGCTTACTGGGAACAAGGAAAAACTTCAGTTCTAAAGAAGATGACTGGGCTGATTTCCTCGTTTTAAATGCCGCCGCACTAAAAAAATTCCAATCTCTAGCTCCCGTGGAAAAAAGATATCTTCTTAATTTCCGTGGCAATTGTTCGAGCAATAAGAGCCAAAATGGATCCTTACACAGTTGAGGCTGCATATTTAAAAGAGAGTTGGCATAATGACAACGAGATTGTTTGTACGTAACCTGCCTTAACCCTTCATGGCCCAAGGGGCGGGGGGGGGGGGGTACAACTATACCCAAGGGTGTAATTTTTGTTATTTTTGGTACTTGTTTTTGAAGATAAGCACAATTCCTTTTAGGACTTTTGTTTATTTATAATTACGCAGAGGATACATACAGTTATAACCTATACCGGTCCTTCGGCCGCTCCCAGCGGAAAATACGGGTTCCACTCCTTATAGGCCGGTGATAGCGGATATAATATTTTGACTGTATTAGGCACTGTCAGTTAGGAACGTCCAAACATACATCATTGTCCTCATGTGTTATAACTCTATACAAATTGCAGGCTTAGAAGGTTGTAGCTATAGTCAGGCCGCTAGCCTAGAGGCCTACAAATGCAACCCCCCCCCCCCTCTCTCTCTCTCTCTCTCTCTCTCTCTCTCTCTCTCTCTCTCTCTCTTCTCTCTCTCTCTCTCTCTCTCTCTCTCTCTCTCTCTCTCTCTCTCTCCTCTCTCTCTCTCTCTCTCTCTCTCTCTCTCTCTCTCTCTCTCTCTCTCTCCTCTCTCTCTCTCTCTCCTCTCTCTCTCTCTCTCTCTCTCTCTCTCTCTCTCTCTCTCTCTCCAAACGTGATATTTAGTCTAAGAACTGTGAAAAACAAATGGGGTACAGTTGTACCCCCCCCCCCTCCGTTGGGCTTAAGCGGCATATATTTGACCTTGGGTTTTGAAAGGTTAAAGTTGTACAATTGTAAACTTTCCCAATTTTTGTCTTAACAGGAAACTGAAATCTTGACCAACATTTTTTTTATGTGTTTTTAAAGCTGAGATTTGAATCTTTTGTTTAAAACAAAGGGTTGATGACCAAAGTCGTTTCGATTCGGATTTGCTCGTCCCTGGTGGAGAGATTTTGTCTCTTTTCCCCAATCCGTCACCAGATATAACCAATTTCTTTTTAAGGATGCTCAAAATTTGACGGAGCGAATTCTTAAGGCCATAAAAAAATAGCAAGACTTGGAACTGAAACAAGTTTATTTTTTAACAACACTGCCATATTCTGTTTCAACGAAAAGAAAGGGGGTGATACTATTTCGTCAAATTAAATGGGCACCACATAGTTGCCAGCATTAAGCCAATAAAACACAATAAGTGTACAACATGAAATAATTTTCACAGCAAATCTGACAACTTTATCCATATTCATCCATCACACTAACCTAAGAGAGCCTCAAGTCAGCTAGTTTTCATTATAGCGTTGCAACAAAGATTATATCAGCCCTCGCTTAGTCCATATTCAGTGATTAATTTATTAGTAATCAAATAAGTTTACGAAAGGGTTTACTAAGTAAAAAAAAACACAAACATAATTTTCTTATAAAAGAAATACATCATCAAAATCCCCTTTAAATTTATTTTGCGTGTCCGACAAATTGTATCATATGTATTGGAATATTTGACTATTAAGGTCCTTCTGTCGGCCCTGCAGTGCGTTGCTAGAGCTGGGTTCAAACTCTTAATCCAGTATTCCCAAGCTCAGATTAAACCCACTGCGCCATCACAGGACACTAAAGTTACTTTCTTGCTGACAACAACAAATTGTATCGTATCAAACCTCAGATATCATTCTCGGCAGATCAAAATCCACTCTCACATAACAAATCATGGATATGCGAGAAGAGAGATGCCAGGTGCTTAGGAATAGATGTTAATAGAACGGAAAGGTACTCACATTCGAAGTAAGGTTCACGAATTTGAAGAATTTTTTAAGTATCGTCAGCAAATTCTGAAAATTTTTGTCTGGCAACATCTCACGTATCACATTTGTATGTTCCTAAAATACAAAGGAAAGTAAACACAACGAACAAGCTCCATAGGACAAAATGCCGGAAATCCATCAAAGCAAGTAACAATGGCAAATCTTTCTTTTGGGTTATTCTTGCTTTGCACCTATTATTTCCTGTTATAACAAGTGCCGTGGGTTACATTTAATGCACCGCAAGTGTATTTTGCTGTTTCAGTCTCTGCATTAAAGTTGATTTCTATATAATTTTGCTTTTAGTAATTTTACTTCTATCTTAATTATTTTTGGAGGATTGGTTATTTTATTTTTTATATCCTTGCGCCAACCTGCAATTGGAAAAAAAAAGTTTCTTCCTTTGAAAGTAAAGAGCAAGATTAAAACTGAAGCCCCCTCATACGGAATTAATTTCTATTCCTTTTAATTAGAATGATAAAAGAGCTTTTCTTATTCATCAGTCGAAATTAAAATGAAAATCGAAAACATTGTAAATCACATCAGGTAAAATATACCGATATAATAACTTTTACTTCAAAGCTTACTGGAGTCATTTTAGGTCTCCACTACAGGGAAACTATGTAGAGTGAAAGCTGTTCTCCGACAAGAAGTTAAAATTTTTGGCCAATGAATCCTTAGATATTTTAAGTATAGAGTAATCTGCGGGGTCATTAGTGGCCAAATACAGTGTACCATGATATTGGGCACTAATATACACATGAATTTACGTGCATATGCCGTATTAGAGAGTAAGGTATATTAAAAACTAATTATTTAATTATTTTAATAATTTTAATAATTAATAATTATTTAAGTTTGTTCATTAAAATTTTACTATTATATTTGATCACCTGAAATTGTTTGTAGTTTGAAAACATGCACATTCGTTCTGCTTTGGAGGAATGTACCTCCGAAGCAGGAGTATTATACTATACAGGACCAGCATTAGTATCAGCTTTAGGAATACCAGCTCCTAAAGCAGAGTACCAGCTTTAGTAGCATAATATATCAGTGAATGTAGCCACATTAAAATTGTACACAACAACTAGGAGACAAATTTTAGCTAAAAGCAAAATAGCTTTGTTATTTTAATTTACCGAAAAGGTAAGAAACATAAGTATAAATAACAGCTCATTGTGATAAGACCCAGAATACCTCCTGTGAGCCTTTCATTTGTTTCTCCAAGCCAAAGTTCAATTGACATTCAATTGCTCTTTAGTGAAAAGAATGCTCTTTGAATTGACACAACCTGGCAAAATAAACAGACGTAAGAGGTCCACACTTTCCTCACGGAATTTTGAGATATGGCTATTTTTTAGATAGTTCTATATAATTTAAACGTGCTACAGCTTCTCTACGAAACACTGAGCTGACTAACCCCCGAAATTCCAAACAGGCATAAATATAGAAAAAAACAAAATGATCAATTCGATGACAGGTTGAACTGTCTTAGTTAATCAGCAATTTTTTGCTAATCAGGAATCCATATGAAGAGTTTATGTTTTACTATATGATTAGTCAACAAACAATAACACAAGAAGCCTAAAAGCGCTTCTAATGCTAAACATAAACTTGAGTTGAAATACACTTACTATTGAATTTATCATCAGGTATCCGAGTATAAGCGCTATATAAGCTGCAACCATAGTGTCCTCCATATGCCGACCAGCTTTGTGTAAAACTAAATAAAAAAGAAAAAATGCATTGAAAATTTACAATGCAAATAGTCAATCTTAAATTTAGCCATCCAAAATCATAACACATTCCATACAAAAGAACAATTCTGAGGTTTTAAGTTAATAGCTTACGCGTAAACCGGAATCAAATGTTCTGATCTGAAAACAGTAAATAACAAAGAGGTTTTCTGGCCACATCACAGGCAACTCCAATCAATATAATTGGGTTAATAATAAATTTGACTCAAGGTGGTAGCCGGGGAGGGAACCGGGTTTGAACCCCCTCCCAAAATATTTGTCCGACACGTAAAAAAGTGCATTTAAAGTGTAAAAAAGTGCACAAATGCATTTAGACTAATTCTTTATGCGCTTTGTAAAGAATTTCCCCCCCCCCCCCCCCAAAAAAAAAAAATCCTGGTTACGCCCTTACTGTGACTATCTCAAAAAATTTGAGTCCTGGAGGGATTCAGACAGTATCTTCCAGTAAAATTCCGAAATACGCAGTATACACGTTGTCCTGAAAAGAAAGAACGGCTTCCGACAAAATTATTATAGTGGTAAATGGCAATAAAAATCAAATTTCGGCATTATTATTGAATATATGATGCATTATCAATAAGCTTTATAGTTGAGTAATACTTAAAATTTAATGATACTCTCAAAAAAGAAGCATATTTTTCTATTTGCAATACTCTTGGTGTCCTAGCCAAAGGCCCTAAATTTAGTCGAGAAAAATCAGGGTCCACTATACGAAAACTTGAATTGGAATTTGACTTTAACGAAAACTCGAAACGAAAATGTAGCTGGAGAGTTTCATTGGCTGCTGATATAGCCAACAATAAAAAACGATGGATCAAAGAGGTAGATGCAGAGAAAAAATGAGGAAAAAGAAAGAAGACTTTAGAAAGATTTTTCATGCCAGACTTCATATGCCAAATTTGGATATATGATTTGACAATACGTTTTAAAATCGAGTATATTCATTCTTTGAGCATAATTAAGGCAAATTTACTCAAATTTGCTCAAAGAATGAATATACTTCTGGCAAAGTAAATTGGCAAAGTAATATTGGCAAAGTAAATTGGCAGAAGTATCTTAGTGATATTTGTTTTTATCCTTTGAATTTTTTTTCACTAGCAACATCTGTAGATGGCGGTGTTAATTGTTACCACAAGAGTGTATGCTAATTAAAACTAAGAAGGGATGTCACTTAGAGAGAATTTAATTGTATATTATAAAATGCATCAACGTCTAATTCTTTACTGATTGGATATAAAAAATTTGATTTTACTTCTTTATTTCTGGATTCGTCTCCTTCCCTAATTAGTGAAATGCAATTTATTATTCAGAAAACGAAATTAAAATTTGTGCTACGATTTAAATAGCAAAACACATAAACATTAATAAACTTCAGTTTACATCATATCACAAAAAAAAAGTTTACATCATATCGACAAAAAAAGGGAAGCTGGAAGAAACGCTATATTTGCATTATCACATATAAACAGAATTTAAGAATATAAAAGACAACAAACGGCTACGAATATTAATATTTAGCTCAAAAGTTTCATTTTGCATACGTCATTCAAAAACCTGAGATTTTTTTTTTATCCTTACTGTGTTGCTGATACTGACTTTTAGAATCAGAACATGTGATATTTAAATGGTGAAACTACTCGCAAAATATAATAACTGGTTTCTAATGTTAGCGATGAATCTAGCAGCTTCATTTTAATTAGTTTCGAAGTAATCGAAATAAAAGCTTTGAATAGATTCAGATGGAGGAGGAGCGTGCGTAGCTGTGTTGGCCTCAGGTGGCTTGGTGCTGCGGTGAGTTGTTAGTAGTAGTAGTAGAAATAAAGGCAATACTTATAGTTATAGTTGTAAAACCTCAGACCCTTCAGAGGAGAATGCCAGGAGGTTTTTCCAGCGAACAGTCAGCGAGTAAACAAATTTTTTTTTTTTTGAACCAAGCATTTCGATTTAATACCTTTTAGCACGTTTCACTATAATTTTCAAGATGGTATTCCCTTTTATGGTTAACTATGGTTGAACTTAAGAAATACTATAATAAAATCGACGGGGGAATTATAACTGTCCCTCCCTATGCACGAGTAGGCAAGGAACTCATGAGTAAAATAATAAAAATCTAAAATTAAAAAAAAATCTTTTTCAAGCCCAAATTTCAGGCTTTCACAGTATTTCAAAAACGATTACCCCCCTCCCTCGCCTGTTTGCAGCTAAACTAGAAATTAAAATAATATAATAAAAGTAAATAGAAATCTTACGCTGTTTCACCATTTCCTCTGGATCTAGTGTGTTCTGGGAATCTTCCCGTGTTATAAGCACTTTCCCGTCTAAAATATCGTCGGTTTTCCGCTCTTCTTGTTTTGCACTCATCTCACATTCGAAAAAGAGCCGAACCAACGCTTGACATGCACTAACTGGGTCTATTATAAAAAAGAAATCAATAAACAAGAGTTGAAATCCTTAAAATCCTACTAAGCGGATTAATTCCACAACACCAATATAAACTCGCACCAGAATAAGCTACTCAATACTATAACTTGTTAAATCTAAGAAAAAGGGTAAAAAAATTTCATCTTGAAAGACAACTGCAAACTTTCTTCATCCCCTCAGCTATATTCAGAGCTTCACTCTTCATTCCCTCATATGAAAATCTCGTTCTATTTGAATCTTCTCTTCGGACCTCTCCCGATCCAATCAAGGGCATTCATCTTTTCGTTTGGCCCCTCCTAGCTTCCAAAAAAGAAACATCTTTGGTAGCCCATCATTCACAGTCCCTGTCCTAACAAACTTCGTCTTTTCTTATAAACTTAGACAGCGACACCAACCTACATTTTCCGAATAGCTGTTTGTCCAACCTACTGTCACTCCAACGAGTGCCTAAAACTGTTTTACCTTTGTAAAACAGCTAGAATACGCTCCTCGGCTTTTCAAGGCATCCACCTTTCAAAAAAGTACTTATGGCTCATAGCACCCATGCCTTTATTTTAAGATTTATCTAACTATTTTCCCTGAATTTCTTCAACTGTAAAGAGATAACCCGAACCTTGGCTCTTTTATTGCATATATTAACTGCAGCTACCTCATTAGTAACGCTTTTAATCTTATCAACGTTAATTTCCCTATCTTTCCTAGCCTCTCATGACCTCCCAAATATTGTCAATATCACCAGAAATTTTTATCAAAAACACCTAAACCATCTGCACAAACTAGACCATGAATAATTTTAACCTCTACATTTAATACCATGTTGTCCCATAGCCTTTGTCACGTTCCGTATGGCAATAGAAATAAAGATAGAAAAAGGAGAGAAAGACCACGAGAAGAGGAAAAGATGAGCAAGAGCGGAAAAATTGAAGAGCCTTTCATAGTGCCACACATAGGAATTAATACTTGCCAGCACCACAAAGATTCTATAGCTGAATCAAAGCGTTCCCTTCAACCTTTCAAAGAGTTGAATCGAAAGTAAAATGAGTTTAAGGGTAGAGTCGGTAAGGTTAACATAAAAACAAATAATTTTTTTTTAACTTTGTTTTAACCACGGTTAATGGAATAAGTAACCTTTAAACAAGTCTTGAAAATGGCGTGTCTTAGTACTGTTTCATCACCCAAGAACAATGGCTCGGGCCATCCTCACCAACCACTACAGCCTAAGAAGCAACGTTCATGTAGACGTTTGCTAAAATAATAGCTTGTCAAATCGCCAATCTAGGGTTAGCATAATGGCACTACACTGAGAATAAAAGGATCAATAAAGCATTCCCACAAATTTGCAATGGTTAAAGAAAAAGGTTTTTAGCGACTTTTCTACAAGAACGAAGAGAAAATCCATAAAAATTGCGCTTCGTAGAAGTATACCACTTGAATTTGGTATACACACATGGAAAATATTTCCTGTCTTTGAACTAGAGATGCTGAATCATTCTTTTATTGTCCATGTCATGGGCGGTTTTTCCTGGCCCATATAAGGTAAATATACTTCTGCATATACGACCAGTCGACAAGGACATTATATTAGTCGTTTATATTTTCGTTATGAAATTCATTATGAAAAATATTGAAATTCATTTTCGTTGACTTTATCATAAATCGTGATCACTACTATTATTATTCCTTAGAAATCTACAAGACTGTAGTAAAAAATAAATTAAGAACCAAGATCGATCCCAAAAGGTTCCAAACAGGGAGCTCATTTTTACCCTAAATTTATAACTGTTACAAATTGGTGTACATAAAAGGGTAGTCGATTTGTGAAATCGCAATTCCTGATTCTCTATACTTAAACCCATAATTTAGCATGATCTTGAAAGCAACTATCGGTCATTGACAAAAAAGTAACATCAAGTTAAACCAACAAAAAAAATCTCTCTCCAATCGAGAACGTTGTTTGGTCTTTCCAAATTTGTAATAGCCCTTTTTTAAGAGTTTTATGTTTATTGGCAATATTAAAGGCACTAGAATACATATTAAATATTAAAGGCACTAGAATAAAGGCACTAGATATACTAGAATACATATATTAGAATAAGTAGAATACATATTCTAGAAGAATACATATTCTAGTAGATTACTAGAATATACTACAATACATACCGCAAAGAAATTGGTCTTCCGTTGCTGGTGCTATAAGTTTCATGAACCTACTCCTGTTTTCTGGAGCGTTTTCCACAAGGTTGATTATAACGCTCAATACCTGAAATTCATAAACCAGTTTTACAGAAATATTCACATTTCCTACATTAGTAACACACATTATCTGAGTACGTGAGAACACTAAATTGATGTTATTTTTCTCTGATAAAAACAGGAATGTTATTAAACTGATTTTTATCGAATGAAAAAAAAAAACAAGGAAAAAAAACATACATATATTTTCAAAAAGAGTCTTAACAGAATGATGGCTTCTAAAAGAAGCACTATCTTTGGAGTTGTCCTATTCCGTAAATTAGAAACAACCTGTATAGGGCCAATAAATACACTTTTACTGGCAATAATAAAACTAATTAATTAGTCAAGATAATATTTACCGTCAGTTTCAAATCTAAGAATTACCTAATATATTTTTCAAACAAAGACCACTTTGATATTTGTCCAACCTATCTCTGGGGCACAGCTGTAAAAGTGAGAAGTATTTCAAACATATCCCCCCCCCCCGAAATCATAAAAAAGCATACAAATACAAACTCTCCACTTACGCAATGGCTAAAAAATAGAGTTCCGTGAACCTTCTCACCAAATTGAAATCCTGGCTTTGGCCCTGCTTCAGGGCCACCAGTTTTAGCTTTGCCTCCAGGAGCAGTGAACATCATGGCTCAGAATGGATCACCTAACCCCAATCGAAATCCTAAGAATAATCTTGCTTTCAGTTTTGTCTCAGAAACAGAACAATTAACTTAAAAGCTGAGCACACAGAACCTAATTTTTTTGAATATCTTGATTGTGTCGAGAACAAATGTAGATTGTAAATTTGACAATAATATTTTTAATCAGGAATGAGAGCCAATATTATTGTCGGATTATTATTAGCATTACTGCTGGATGAGAGCTTCCTAGTATACACTTATTTCCTATTCATCTTTGCATTGCTAAATAAATATTCATGCATGACCTATATTTAACACCTTTGCGACCAGTAGCAAAAAGAGGTAATTACCATTACAGTGAGATCAAATCGGTTTTCTTCGGGAATACGTGCTGGTACAACGAATAAAACCACTAAACAGCTTTCAAACATAAGTGGCTCCTTTCCAAGAATACTGCTACCAAAAGCTGAAAACGAGTAAAACAAAATTTTAGAAATTTTCTATTCAGCTATGCTCCTTATACCATCGTGCTCAAAACGGAAATGATGTTGCAGGAGAGCGAAAATAATGTTTCCGTGCTTTTCATGAAAACAGTTGTCTATGTGAGGGTTAAAATGACAAAAAATTGGAGAAATGGGTAGAATCATTTCGGAATATTACATATTGATTGTCAAAATTTTACAAAAAGAAAAAAAAACTATTAGTGTTAAGAGGTGGAAAGTAAAATTAAAAAACCTAGCATTTCTTGATACAAAAGAATCAAAAGGTAAAGAAATGCTACAGCTTTGGATAGCACTGAAAATATCCACTTGAATAATGGTGTATCCTCATATTATTGTGTGACGCCAATGAAAAACAGTGAAAAACCAACGCAATATCCAAAGGACAGCGCAAGGCAGGCAAGTAATAAGCGCAAATCTTACATAAAAAATATACAGAAGCTATACAAAAGAATTATCCATTAAAAATTACAATTTTACCCATGTCATCATCAAATACAACCAGCCCATATTGGTTTGGGCACTTAGAATCCTCAAAAAAAAAGTTTGAGTCTATTTGAACATAGTATATGCAAGTAAGTTAGGTGGTTTTGACTAAGAATTATTTTGAAATTTTCATGAACTATCTCTCGTCTCCGCCTACGAAACAAATATGCCTCTGGATATGCTACCACCAGAAAAAAATTAACTACATTAAACAATTCTACGTTCAGCTTCTTCTCAAAAAACTTTCAGTTATCCGTTTCTGTGGGGAAGATGACACATAGTTTAGCTGCTTGTTATTCCCATTATAATTGGGTTAAACCACATTTACACTAATATTAAAATTCAGCCCGGTCCAATACCCGGTATTCACCCATGCTAGTAATAAGATTTAACCATTCTTAATGGATGAATTAAGCACTGAAACTAACTAATACCAAAATTATCTAAGTATCTGTCTTTGTCCCAGATCTCGTACTGAGCTCTGACAAGCTCTAGTAGCTTCTCCGTATATTTAAGTTATTTTTTATTCCGCTCTTCGTTTTTTTTCGGCCCTTTTCAATCTGGATAAGCTTCGAGACTTAGCCAATCAGAAAGTTCTTCGAAAAATTCTGATCGTTTCGGCCTTAACTAAGTTCAAATCGATAACATTTGAATTTTGGCTTTATCCAGTTCTGGACGCTAGCTAAACCTCTTTTATGAACGGGTTTGGTTTCGACTGATTCCCCCCGGGGGAGGGGGAGTCAAAAGCGGAAAAACACAGTGTGCTACTCATATAAGCTTTACTTTTACCATTGGAAGACTATACTATTGGATGACTGTATCCAATGGTCTTTCGGATAATTTTATCACCGAATCACTGTGGCTAAAAACACAGACATAACCGTGGCAAAAAAAAAGAAATAAAAAACCAAAACGCTCATTCACTAGGACAAAATATACTGGCTGCAGATATCAGACAATACACTGAGAATAAAAAGATAATTTAACCAAGGAAATAAGAGAACACTAAAAAATGTGCCACACTAATCTAAGAATTTCAAATTTAGTTTTCGACCTTGCTGGCGTGTTTTTTCCGCGAGAAATCAAAATGCATAATAAGACACCAAATACAGATATGTCCGTAGGAATTAATTTTGAGACGAATGACCCTCAAACCCTCTTGTAACATTCCTGACCATTTACGTACAAATTTGACATTTAAGTTATTATGCTTTAAGATAAACCAAATGGAAGAAGATAGTTTGCTGACGTAGGGACGACGGTATGTATATCACTTTTAACCGTAATTCACCAGTGTTATTTAAATTATTCAGTCGTTTTTCAAAGGGCTCGATTCAGGATTGTTCTCTCAGTTAGTTCTTTGAACACCTTGATAAAGAAAAATTACTGAAGAAATAGTCGAATTTTTCTAAGCGAAACATAAGGGGTGCCAAAGTTGATACCCGAGAACTTTAACACAAAACTGCTAAAGAAAAACGCAACGAAAGGTTACAACTGCGTCAGCTTCTTGGTTGTTCTTTTTTATTCGACAATCTCTAAGCAGACATTTCTAAAATAAATCCGCACAGAACAACTTATTTATGCTTTCATATAGAGCTGAAAAAAGGAAGGCCACCCGGAAGTCCTGCAATCAGTCGCTCACTACGTACAAGGTATGTCCTGAAAGTAATGTCAGTGAATTTATTACGAAACGACTGTACGTTGGAGCGGGCTCTACTCACTTGATACTTGTAGGGGGGGAGCCTAGCTAAGCAGCGTAGCGTCACTCAGCTTGCTCTGAGCGTTATATAGTGAGGATCGGCTTTTCCATGAGTTATTTTTTATTCTTGTACAAGTGACAATGCAACACTCGTCAAAACTGAAATTTGCGATCGCTTTTGCAAGAAAATTGGCCAAACCGCTGCAGAAACTACAAAAAAGTTCAAGATTAATTCAGATCAGCAAATATTTCGGAGGCATGAAACCTTTATGGAAGATCAGCAACGAAGACTGCACCCGACGGTCATCCACATCCCCCACAGCTGACAATGCACACGAGTGACGGAACAGTTGAAATTAGACTGATGGTTAAGTCTTCGTGTAATGTCCTTCATGATAAACATTCCACCCAATGTTTATGAAATCGTTAGGAATCGTGTCAGCATGCGGAAGGTTGTACAAAAATGGTTCCAAAAGTACTCAGTGACAGCCAAAGTCACCTCGCGTTAAAAGACGTAAATAACGCTTTGACATATACAAAGGTAATCAAAAAATTTCTGAAAAACGTCGTCACGCGTGACGAGACTTCAGCAACAATCAGAGTGGCACATCCCCTCGCCCGGAGAAAGCCAGCATGAGAAAATAAAAAATCAAGATCATTCTCATCGTGTTTTTTAACGTTAAAGGACTGGTTCATTGCGAGTATGTAGAAACTAGTACTACAGTGAACTCCAAGTTTTAAGTGAAAGCCCTGAAAAGATAGAAAAACAGGGTTCAACGCGTCTGGCCACACATTGCAGACAATTGAAAGTAGCACCACGCTAACGAGCTGGCCAACAGCGCCTTCATCGTCCCTGACAACCCGGTTCAAGCAGAGGACCAACGATCCCCCAGCTCAGACATTTCCTACTTCCACACCGCAAAAAAACTGAAAGGCAAGCATTTTGAGATAATGGATGGGATTGCAGCAGCTTGCATCGCAGCATTCAAACATATTACAGAAGATGACTTCCATAATGCATTTAAGAGCTAGAAGTCTCGGTAGAGCCGACGTGTCAACACAAAAGGAGACTATTTTGTAAGTTTTTAAAAACTTGGAATGGTAACTTCAGTAGATGATTTTTAATAGGCATACTGACTTTACTTTCATGACAGTCTTTTGATTTTATAAGACAGGTTTAAATGAGAAACACAACAGGCTACTTTAAACCGAAATAAAAATCCCAATTTTTCAAAAAGACTATAATTATAGCTTACATAGAGATTTTTTTTTCTTTCTTTTTATAGGTAAAAAATTCAAGAAAGCCACTTCAATTTACTGCGGGTAAAATAGAAAACCCAGATTAGATTATTCCTGGAAAAGGCGCATCCCTGTTATTTCACTTTCCTGGACAAGATTTCAACACTAACCACTTCATTTTTACTAATAGACAATAGTAAGGGCACTTTTCATACTTTTGACACTTTTATTATGTGGAAATCTATAGAACCTATTACCCTAATTAAATGAACAGTATTGGTTAATCGATTTTTAAATCCCGCTCTCTACTCTTTTCCACAAAAAATAAATCGAGACAAAAAATGAGTAAGTAGATGGTTGATTCTGTAATCCAGTTTCTTCCGTCACAGTAAGAGTAAAAATCTAGAAAAAGACAACATGCAAAATAAAAAAGGGATTACACAAATAGTTATGTAAAAGAAAAGAAAAAGAACAACTGCCCTTGTAATGTGTAATCTGTTTATATTCAAAATGAAGAGTTACTTACATTTATTCTTGTAGTCGTGAGTCATGTTAACAAGAAACTTGAGGATATTCAGAAGGACGTCCTTTATCGTTCCATCCACATCTGACGTTTTTAGAACTCCACAAAATTCACCAACACCTCCCAGCGTAAAAGTTATTGTTCTGAATAACTCCAATAAAGTATTCATAAATCGGCCATTCTTCCATTCAAGTAAATGTGTCTGATTGTCCTCATTCAAATTTGTTACCTAAATTGATGATGATAAAGGAAGGAACTGAAAAAATTTGATCACTGAAACAACAAGATCACTCAATAAATACTAGCGAAAGAATCAGAAGTAATAGTTGAACGCGCGTCTTGCTAGGAACGCATATAATGCAGCAAGTAAACACCTAAATTTAACCTTTTCCCAACCGTTCACCCTCCCTCCATTGCCCCCTTGCCTGTTAGTTGTTTTTTTTTTTTTTTTTAATACAATATACCCAAAGATTAGGTTGCTATGTCGTTAGTTAAGTTTTTTTTTTTGTGTGCGTGTCTGTGTGAGCTACCAACCATTCTAAAGAATAAAGATGTTCTATGCTCATATTAAAGAAACTGACATCAATCATTGAAAAGATTCAATTCATTTCCTTTTATTCTCCGTCTTCTCCTTGATCTTTCAGTTCTCTTTTTTATCTTTAACCTTTCATCTATGGTTATTTACATATAATACATTTATTATCTTTCACTTTATGGCTGTCTCCTTCTCAAATATATTTCATTTTCTGTTTTAGCCCAAATCAGTATTCTTGCTTTTTCACAGTCTACACTTGACTTGATTCAACGGTTCCCTTTTATCTGTTCTTTGCCGTCAATTCCTATTACCATCAATTTAGTCTTTTTTTAGTTTAAACAAATTCTTAGAAGCTTATTAGTTTTAATCGTTTTTTAAGAAAAAAAGTAAGGTTCTATGTAACTAAACTTTATATTTATGTTTCATTCTCTCTCAAAAAAAAAAGAAAAAAAAAATACAAAGCAGACTACCACCTGGGGTGACTACACAGTTTTAGGGGGTTTGAAGGAATAAATACAAGGCTAACTGTCAAATAGTAAATACACACTTGCAGGAAGTTTATTCAAATTAAAATTAAATAATTCATAATAAAACGAAAAATACTTGGACGAAAATAACAATTTAGCTCTCGATAAACCTTGCAATCTTTTACATATAAAATTATTTGTACTAACTCGTTAGTCTTGCAATACTCATTGATCGACATTATTAATTTCCAAAATCTATTCTCCAAGCCAGTTTTTGAAAATCCAATTTTGATGTTATGTTTCATTTTTTTTTTTTTTTTTTTTTTCAATAAATAATAATAGCCTTTGGCAAAATAAAATCCCAATAATATTAACACCGAAACACGACAATATTGTAATGTTAAGAGAAACTAGCTAAGTATTTGATTTCTTTTCTAGTATTTAGTGTACAGATGACAGACGGGTAAATAGGTTTAATTAGCTTATTGTAAATCGAAAAATTATTTGTTATGCAAAATTAAATATCAAAAGATTTTCTTTAGCAGCAACAAATAGTGTCGTATCGAGCCTTTAATCAGCTTAGGTTACTCTACTCAAGATAGACAAGGATACTATATACGACTATTACTCAGTAGTAACTTCGTTAGTTAGATACAGTATAGATGAAAGAAGAGCCTTACATTTTCAAGGACTCGTAAACATCTGTCCAGTTTGACAACTTTTTCAAGTTTTTGCTTTGGCCAGTCTCTAGTTGCACCAACGTATTCTACACAGTCGGAAACGGTTTCAATTAAATGTTCAATCCCTCCAAGTTCTCGAAGCTCCTCCTTGAACCATTCGCCCGCTCTTCTCGAAGTCAAACTCAATAAAGTTTCCATTGCAAGTTGAGCAGTCTGTCAAAGAAGAAAGCTTAATGAATGATTTTGATCAGACTAATTGTTTTAATTATGCTCTATTGCGTTTCAAAGTGAATTTGTTTTCAATACAAATAACTGCCTAACGGTCAGATAATTTTAAATATGCCAAATGTTTTGAACAAAAGCAATAAAAGTAAATCTAGACAGCTGGAAACCGGAGTTTTTTTTTGCGGAATATAATAGGATGAGACAACTTATCGATTGAATCAAAAATTATCAAACGGCTCCTTAAGATCATGTAAAAAAAAAAAAAATCAAGTTCACTCATTATAACCACCTTACATATAATACCATTAACTGGTTCCTGAGCATTGATAAATGACAATTAATGAGTGATACATTTAAGCCATATAGTTATTTTTTTTACCAAAGCGATTGACAATTTAAATGCAGTGTACATGAATTCCCCAAGGAATGTCAAAGATGCATTTACGAAAAAGTGATGCACCTCAAATGTTTTCTCATTCCATTTGGTTTAAAATAAACAATTTGAGTTTGAAAGCTCCTGTTTTATGAGGGTGTCAGCTTGAAGGGACTAAAAACTCTAAAGCTTTACTAAATTAAAAATAAATCTTTTCGACTTTGACTTTGTTTTATACGTAGTAAAATATTTCCTTTATGACGCTTATTACAAATCTGCGTGTTTTTTTTTTTATATTTGGACTCGGTGATGCATCTTTTAATGAAATAGAAAGTTTGTATTTAAACACAAATGGATTTTCAAGCCTGGCAGGCAGCGCAAATGCCCAGTGGCATTCTTCAGCGCTGCAAAAAATACACAAACAGAACCAAAAGATGCCTTCAACTAAGTCATCTGAAAAGAAAAGAAAATAAAGAAAGAAAACAACAACAAAGAAACGGAACAACTTTCTTAAAGATAATTTTCAACAATCTATTAACAGTCATTAGTCCAACAGTCAGCAGAAAATTTTTATTTTAAATAAGAAAGGAGTTGAACAAGAAATGTTTTGGATAAAGATCCTTAATTTTGCAGTTACTTAAAAAAAAACGTATGTACTAAACCAACATAATCGAAATCTGTTTGCTATTCCCTTACTTGGGACCTAAGGAAATAAAAAGATATGCATAAAAAAACACAGAGGGCTGGCATCTGTTGTCATGAGGAAAATACTTTACCTTTACCTGAATGTAAGGAGGTTAAAACCTTTATTTATTTTATTTTCGTTCAGAAGCTTCCAAGAAAAACATTGGGACAGGTTTTCTAAAAAAAAATGTTAAGAAAATAAATGGAATGAAATTTATAATTAACATAATCATTTTTATTTTTACTTTCAGATCATATGTGGAATAATAGAAATCATGGAAGAGCTAGTAGCAACTCAAACTAAAAACAACGACACTCTGATAGCAATAAATGCATCAAAAGAATTTGCTTTTTACTATGTTTCCAAATATATATTTAATAGAGTTCAAATTCACCCAGAAAAATTAAATAAACTTACATAACATACAAAATGGGAACGCTCCCTCACCGCAGAAGGGATGATCTTGATAAACGCTCTGCCATAAAATACAACATGCCCAAGAATTCTAAACAAGATGTTTCAAGTTCCGATATACAAAAACTTATAACTTTACCTTTTCCCCAAGAATCCTAGCTGCGAGTTTATTTGCTTTTTATAACAAGCACGATTTTACCGAACCGGTGATTGGAAAAAATCATCCGAAAGAAAATTAAAGTTCTAGTGTCCTTTTTATGTAAAAAAAGAGACATCGTGTTACAATTAAGTCCCATGTCAGTCATTTTGTGTTTCAAAACAAAAACTTTTGGTATTTAAATAGCCCCCTAGTGTCAGAGGTCAAGCTGCCACATGGTGGAGTATTCGTCTCTAAATATGTACCATACTTAAGCAAAATTGGCGGATATTATGTATAACATATATGCTATACATAACATATATAACATACGTATAACATATATAACATATATTACTGACGGTTATACAGTATTGTATAGTTGCCTACCAGCCACAGAGGGGGGCGGGGGTATCTAGGAATAATTATGTGGGGGCGGGATGCCAGAAGCCTAAAAAAGTACATTTATGGGCTCAAACTTTATGGTTCTCGCGAAAGGTTCTTCAAATGAATATGAAGGGGAAATTTAACCCGCCATATCCGTATGAAGGAATACGTTTTATTAGGAAGAATATACTTGGATAAGCGGCTAAGAAGGACGTTAACGAGGTGATAGCTCACCTCTTATTGCAGTCCCATTTATAGTAGGAAATAAAAGATCACATTTCCAAGCTTACTACAAATAGGCAGAGGGAAGTTCGCATTTCTAAGAGGGGACTTTCATTTTCCAAACATTGTTATGTAAAAAAAAGTATATATTTAAGATAAAGAGCAGGAGGTTTGGAATGTGATGACCCTTTAGGGTAAGACAAAACTAAACCAGGCATCTTGTTTAAATACGATTTCAGTCACTGAGATATAAACTAGAATACGTTAAAGTAGCATAGAAAAAAAATACTAAGTAAAATTGGATATAAGGCTACATTCATAAGAGGTATCCAGATGGATCTAAGGAAGGACCAATTTTGCTAAGTACATTTGCGGTCCAAAATCCAAGCAAGTGAATATTTACAAAGGCGTGCAAAAAGTGCTGAGCCGAACTTAAAGCATAGGTCAAATCTAGATGAGACAAAGCTACGATAGATACAACATGTACGCTTGAAAAAAAAAAACATGTCGAGAGCTAGATACTTGATACTGGCATGTTTTTAGCTTCATCAACTTTTTATGCATGCCAATCTACTTTTCAGGGTCAGACCACTCATTTATTTGTCCTTCCGATAACGATATCGGCCCAATAAACAGTTCATGTTTAATTTACGTATTTTCGGCAATAGCCCATCGACAGCGAACAAAGAATTCATGCCCCGTTTGAGTCAGTCATCACATGGCCCCATTTAATAATTTCAAAAAATACCTACTTCGAAAATTTTTTACTCTTACTTTATAGTCAATTGTTTACTATTACAATCCCAAGGACAAATCAATGTTCGGTCAAAAAAAAATCTCTGCACAAATATTCCAATGAAAATATGAATTTTAAATTGGTAGAATAGCATTTAATGTGAATAAAACAAAGTAGCAACTGCAAACATGGTCTGAATCTTCATCCAAACTGGAATATTTGCATTGACTAAAAATCTTTAAAGAATTTTAGTTCAGTTCACAGGCCCGTGTCCAAATGCTCTAGGGCCCAAAATGGCTCTTATATCTTTCATCTATATCTTTTGCAGTAGCAAACCGTTTTTTCGAATTAAACTAGTCTACGGCTTAAATGGAAAACATTACAAGTACCAAAATAGAAATCAGAAACTATTTACGATACGGTCTTTTTAACGAGAAAAAAATTATTTCTTCTCAAAACCTGAAATAGGATCCCCTGGAATTTTTAAGCTGGTCCATTACCATAAACTTTAATTTGCTTTTCTGTAAGGTATACCAAGAGCCAAGAATTCACATCAGGGGAAGGGAACAAAAATGAAGAAACCTCGTCTTCCTCTCTTGTTTTATCACACATGTATACATCTTTTAACCCTAGAAGGGAGAGAGCATGTCCCAACCCCTTTGCCTTCCCTCAACACACATGCCTGCGTATTAGATGACCAGTCAAACTTACAGTCAAATTATCCGTCGTCAAATGCATTGCCTGTTTTTTCTTTTTGACTTCATCACATATTTGCTTGACCTTTATCCGATTTCGTTCATATTCAATATCCATAACTGATTGGGTTGATTCAGTCTCAGAATCCAAAAGATTCAACATCAGTTCTAATGAGCTTCTGTCCAAGTCAACATTCAATCTATCCAATGATAAAACAAACATCACAGTTGCTGTACACAAGCCAACACTCTGAAAACGTCATAGGAATTAAGTGTCAAAGAAAGAGCGAGCGAAAGGGCGAACCAACGGATATCATCCATAATTTATTGTTTGTACAAAGAAACACTTTTAAAAGGGTGATAAGAGAGTGGGGAGACGAGAGAGAGGCAGAAAAAAAGTGATTAAGGGCGTGGGGTGGGTAATAACATAGGGATATAGGAGGGGAAGGGGACTAGATACATATTAATACACCAGATAGGCAGAACAGAGTGGCACACAGACAATCGTAATCAAGAGGGGTGGAAAATTTATGCGTAGTATTTCTAAGAAAACCATTTATTTTTCTCAGAAGACTAATTTTAGGGAATTTATGAAAACCTCGTACAACACTGGATTGATCAAGGGAAAAAACACATTTTTTTTTTGTCCCTTTAACCAAAAACTCTCCATTGTGTACATTCGCGGCAAGACATTGCTATTTTTAACCAAACTAAAAAAGTGTCATTACTTTGATTAGTGTTTTTTTATACTTTAGGCATAAATTTTCAGGAACTCATGATTTAATAGCTGACCTCAAATTTGGTTTTAGGGAGATAGAGACAATAGAGCAATTATTAAGCTATTGGACTAAAGGGTTGTAAAATAATTATAAAGTAGATGTATTTTTTATGTTTTACAAAAGCTTTCGACGTGGCCAGCAATTAGCTTCTTCCGTCTTAACTTTCCGTACATGGAATCCATGTACGGGTGTTTTGAAGTTCGCCATCTAATAGCAGCCAATGTGTAATTATACATGACTATTCATCACCAACCGGTAATGCATCCTTTGGAGTTCCACAGGGATTAGTTCTGCGTCCTTTACTTTTGTTGTTGTTTATCAATAACTTATATTGATCAATTCCAGGTAACAGATTCCCATGCAATTGAATTGGCAAAATTTTTTAACAGTATATCTCCATCTTCATTTGCCAATGATACCACAATTTAGGTTACAGCTAACACATCAATTTTATTTGAAAGAAAGTTAGTCAATTCCCCACAACTTATAAATTCTTGGTTACCGGTTAATAAACTAAATTTAAATATTAACAAATCATAAACTATAGTTTCACTAAATCTTTGAACAACTGTCTTTAGATTACAAGGGGTACCATGGAAAATAGAAATATGTCGACAATTGCACCAGTAGGATGTGTAATGTGTTATAGGGCATGAGAGTATTTCATCCAAGAAAAACATCACGAAGGAAAGTACAAAACTATCTAGAAATCTAGGAATTACATTTTAGATATTTTATTGGATAGTTTAAATATTTTAAAGAAAATTAAAGTAATTACTCGCTTTGAGGGTTTTTAGAACCTTGTATGTTCCATTTATACACCCATTATTGTAGCAATAATTTGATGCAGGTATATTACCTACAAAATTAAACGAATAAAACTACGTCAAAACAGTGCAATTTGCCTTCTAAGAAGTAAAAGAGAAACTCGAGAATCAGATTGAAATTAAAATAAGTATCTAAAAATATTACTACGTCATTTTTATACGGCTCTTTTCGCACACCAGTGGATTTATGTTAAAAGTTTAGAGGTTTTTCCTAATTTGTTTACTACAAGACCTTCTCTCCGTCCTCATGATATAAGTAAAACAATAACTGAAATAAAAAAGATTCTCAAAGAAAAGTAAAGAGCCATATCAAACTTAAGACGGGCAAAATTCAGCTTAAAACATTCAGAAACTCCTATCGAAGAAAACACGAAACCAAAAACGAAGAGAAATTAAAATAATCATAGCAAACATAGCGATAACAGATACTGATACAATTGAATAAATAAATCTATAAACGAGTAAAACTTAAATTGAACATTCAAATGAAACTTAAAACGTTCAAGAATTTATACAAACGACAATTTAACTACTGCGCCGCTTTCCCTCTCCTACCCGTAAAAGTTCTAAAGCCTATTGCGTTATTTGTATTTTACTGGAAACAAAATGTATTATGAACATTTTTTTTTTATTTCGACAAGCAGAATGCACTTAAACTCTTTTGATTTAGTTCAAGTGCTCTAGTTTTAGCAGTAGAATTAACAGTTATATTTGCAGTCACAATCGTAATCACAGTAGCAGTACTAGTCATAGCAGTCGCAACCGCAGTTGCAAGTGTCGCCGTCACAAGTAGCCGCAGTGATAGTTTCAAGGCGTCAAACTTGAAGTCGCAGTCGCAAGCAGTCACAGTAACAGTCACAATTTGTCATAGTCACAGTAGCAAGTAGTCGCAAGTAGTAATAGTCACAAGTATTTGCGGTTTTACGTTGTCACAGTCGCAAGTAGTTACACTCGCAATCGTAAGTAGCCTTAGTCGCATTCACAGGTGGTCAGAGTCACAAGTAGTCAAAGTAGCACGTAGTTAAAGTCGCAAGCAGTCGCAAGTAATCACAGTCACAGATGAAAGTAGTCACAATCACAGCCACAAGTAGTCGCAGTCGCAAGCAGTTTTAATCACAGTCGCAAGTAGTTACAGTGGCCGTCGCAAGTAGTCACAATCACAAGTAGTCATAGTCAAATCGCAAATAGTCGCAATAGCTATTGCGGTCGCAGTATAAGCCATGAAGATATCAAGTTAATACCCATAGCCGTTCCTAAGATATTCCAGTAGTCGCAACTCGTAGTCGCAGTCGCAAGTAGTCGCAGTCACAAGCAGTTACAGCAAGAGTCACAATTTCTCGTGGTCACAGTAGCAAGTAGTCGTAAGTAGTAATAGTTGCAAGTAATTGCGGTTGTACGTTGTCAGAGTCGCAAGTAGTTACACTCGCAATCGTAAGTAGCCTTAGTCGCATTCACAGGTGGTCACAGTCACAAGTAGTCAAAGTAGCACGTAGTAAAAGTCGCAAGCAGTCGCAAGTAATCACAGTCACAGATGAAAGTAGTCACAATCACAGCCACAAGTAGTCGCAGTCGCAAGCAGTTTTAATCACAGTCGCAAGTAGTTACAGTGGCCGTCGCAAGTAGTCACAATCACAAGTAGTCATAGTCAAATCGCAAATAGTCGCAATAGCTATTGCGGTCGCAGGATAAGCCATGAAGATATCAAGTTAATACCCATAGCGGTTCCTAAGATATTCCAGATAAGCCCTTTTGATGACCTGGATGTACATAGTGTCTTTTGGTTTCGTTCGGCATCCCCCTCAATATTCCTTGAAAATTCACCTTAATAACCTTAGCACAAACCTGGCACAAACAGGATCAATCATTCCTCTCCTTCCCAATGATAGATCCTGTATGTAAAACAATGGGCAAATTAAATAATCTAACAACCCTTTCCCCAGGGGCAGTGTGGGCATGGCATACCCAGAGGCACGGCTGTAACATTTTATTACATTAATATTTCTTAAAGTTTCACCTTAATACCCTTAGCCTTTTCTGACACACCCACGATCGATCATTCCCCTCTTTTCCAAGGATAAATCCTGTATGTAAACAATGGACAAATTACATAATTTACGACCCTTTCCTCGGGGGCAGTGCGGGCATGGCATACCCAGAGGCATAGCTATAGCTACGCCTTTTAACTATTTTGAAAAAACTGATTATTTCAAAATTTCGATTAATAATGAGAGGGCATCTAAAATGGACAAGGTGCCTTTACTGTATGACCACTTTTCCATATCCGCCTCAATGCCCTGAAAGCTTCAATTTAGTACTCTCATTCTTTCCAGAGATATTTCTGATGCGCCCTTTTCCCAACCAGCATGTACAGAGTGCGTTTTAATTTTGTTCAACACCCCCCTCAACATTCCCTGAAAGTAGTCAGAAGTAGAAGTAGCCATAGTCGCAGTCTCGGTCGCAAATAGTCACAGTCGTAGTCATAATTAGTCGTAGGCGAAGTCGCAAGTAGTCACAATTGCCAGGGCTCACAGTCACAAGTAGTCGTAGACGAAGTCGAAAGTAGTCACAACTGCAGGGACTCGCAGTCGCAAGTAGTTGCAACTAGTCGCAGTAGCGACCTGGAAGTTTCAAGTGAATACCTTAGCCGCTCCTAATATGTTGCAGATACGCCTTTTTCCTAGCCTGGATGCACATGGTGTCTTTTGATTTAGTTAAACATCCCCCTTAGAATCCCCTGAAGTTGTAATCTAATACCATTAGCCTGTTCGGACTCACCAAGGATTAAACTTTCCCCTTTCCCAATAGTAAATCCTGCATATAAACAATGGACAGATTGCATAATTTAAAAATCTTGTCCCAGAGCAATGGGGGGCTTGACATCCCCATTGGCAAAGTTATTCAACCTTTTTACTACTTTGAACAAGATATTTTTTCAAACTTTCGATTAGTATTGAGGGTGGGGGAGGCCATACTCCTCATCATTCCCTGAATGTTTCAACTTAATACCCCAGAGACGTTCCTTGATATGACTGATACTTCCTTTATACAACGAGCATGCACACAGTCTTCCAGAGAGCTTCACCTTAATACTATAAGCTTTTTCGGATACCCATAACCAAACATATCTCCTTTTTCCCAAACAAAAATCTCATATGTACACAGCCTTGCAACTTTCATAATTTACAACCCCTCCTCCAGGAGCTGCGAGGGGGCTATGTTACTCCTGTAGACATAATTATTTGACATTTAGATTATTTTGAACAAAATGGCAAGCCCAAAATTGATCAGACGTCTTAAGGAGCAGCTAAAAAGGGTGTGGGAGGGAGGTTGATTGTCCCCTGATCCTTTTGACTCTTAAAAAGGGTCGCTAGGACTTTACAATTTCAATTCAATGAGCTCCTTCCAAAGTTTCTATGACCACCCCTTCCTTATGAAATGGCTCGGGGGGGGGGGAGGAATATAATAGATTGCAACCTTATGGCTCTCTACTAAAGACAACGCTAGAGCGTCGCCTCTGATGTATGGTAGTTCAAACCTGTGTGCATCAAAACTGGAGTGAGTTCTTTTTGGTATTTCTACAATTTATTGAGGTTGACAACAATGGAATGCACTTGATAGGGACTTCCAAAATTTAGAGGATGCTTGCTTATGTGAAAATATAACAAAAATTCTATGTCATAGACAATACATATGGTAGCGTCATTGCGTTTGTTTGTGTCTTGGATGGTAAACAAGTGGGTACATGGTAATTTGTTCTGATTCTTCGTCAGCCGGTATCACCTCTTTTTTACTTTTTTTATTCTGTTTTTGTACAACCAAAAAAAGTGCAACAAGACTACACTGCTTTAAAAACGTTTACGACAGGGTGGATAGTTTGGGAGGGGGGGGGGGGTTGGAGGTACCATTTCCAACTTTGGTTTTCTTATGAAAAGGAATTAAAATCTTGGCATAATTCCAATTTAAACAGGGTGATTGCTGCCTACCTTTATGCTATAAAAGTGACATTGGGGAAGACTACCTGCAGCTTGGACTTAACCGTTTTTGCACAAGTCAGGATTTAGATCATGCTCTTAACTGATTCGGGACTTATTTCGCATTAGTTGGCAATTTACAACTTTGACTTTGCTTCTTTTTGCATTAAGACTAAGAATGTTTGTATGATTCATTATTTTTGCAACTTATCGTCAAACCTCCAAAATTACAATTTAGATCCATTTTACCCCGAGTAAGAACTAAACTTGTTTTTACACCAAGTTTTGATTTTGCTCATTTTTTGCACGGAATCAGGTTTTAGCTGCCTTCTGCACCGAACGAGGACTTCTATTTGCATTGAATCAAAGCTTCCGCTGTTGCTGTTTGGACTTGGCTCCTCTTTGTACCAAGTCAAGACTTAGCTTGCACTGAGTTCGGACTTAGATTGTTTTTCAACGAAGCAAGTTTGTAGCAATGCTGAAAAAATTCCCACTTTCGAGGCAAACGAATTTTAGTGCGTGCACGTTACCGGTGAAATACTTGAAAGTTAAGGACAACCAGCAGACCAAAAAGTGAAATAAATAAATTACCAATGACCACATTTTAACCCATTCACATTCGGCAAGTATTTTGCATATCCAAAGGTTTCTTTTTAGTCCCATCAATTAAGCATAAAAAACCTAGCAACCTCGAAATGAGAGATAATAGGCCTTAAACTTGTATGCACCCACGTTTTGGCTTCTTCAAAGTTTGTCTTAAAAATCCCCTAAAACCCTTTGTCGGTAACGTAAGTTTATTCAAGATAAAAGGTCACAGAACTGGTTATCCCCGATTATATAAAATTTTTCCACTCCAATGATATTAACATCTATTATAAAAAGTATTAAATATGCATTCAGAAAAAAGTTCTTGCCTAGGTCATACCATCCTTTATCCAAAACTCGCTAATAGTTGCCCAAAATGCAGACGTGCTATTTACATGCGTCCAAAAAAAGAAAAAAAAAACAATTCCAGCAGTACTTCAAAGTAAAGCCATCTCCTTATTTAAAGCACAAGTTAAAATTTACCGTTAAGAGCAGGGGTTGTGGGTAGCAGCATTCCCTTTATGTTTCCGATAGTTCAGTTTTAAAGTTACTCTTTACTTTCATATTTTTTTAAAGGATCATTACCGTACCTCTTTTTTTAAAGGTCCCGCTGTCAATTCCAAGTACAAATTTGAATTTTGGTAAGTACACTTATTTCTACAGATCACGTGTATAAGCTACAGCGATAGACTACACAAATTAAGCCTACCAGACTCGAAGGGGCATCCCTAAGCGCATGAAAAAATTTGGCAACAGTGCCATGAGCCCTCAAATGCATTCGAAATCCAGGAGCCAGGCACTTTTGAGCTAAACTGATTGCAGCGAGACATCTGGTCGCCACAGGGTTGCCAGATTGAAGAGCGTCCAAAATGTAGTCCACATCATCTTGATACTCTTGAAACTCTCCCTGCTCTTGCATTTGATGAGCATGTTTGACATTTTTCACAACTGTGTATAACTATAATAGAATCATTACGAAGTTATAATCAAATATCAAAAAGAAAATATGCTAGATGAATTTAAATGACAAAAATTAGAAGAACCAAAATTTTAACGACACAAATAGTGGAATAGCGTAAATAGGTGCTTCTACAATGGACAGAACTCGCACCTGCGCATGGCTAATATCTTCGCTTATATCTTTTTCCATAACTATTTTCGTTAGGTGCTCCACCTTTAAACAATTTTTTGGATGATATCTGAATATATTTTTTGCTCTACGTATAGATGCAAGGTGGCAGGTTAGTGAATTACATTTTTTTTTTTTTCACAATAGCCTTATTCATACTACTAATACGTCTTTAAAACATTTCGACCTGAACGAGTTGGGCTATCTAATAACATCTACAAACAAAAATTATCTGATTAGTCAGACTGATAAATGAAACTGTGAAATCAATGGGCCTTGAAGTAAAGATAAAATACTAGGCTACAGGAGAAGAGAAAGCCGAAAGAGGAGGGAGGAGAAAGATGAATCCGCTCCAATCCGGAGTAACTCTTCATAACTTTCATGCAGGCACCGATAAGTACCAACTTTGGCACAAGTTGAGCGGGTGCTTATAGAACTTAATTCGAAATTCTTCATGGTTGCGATCGCAAAAAAAACTAGGGTGCTAACAATCAAAAACAAATTCTGTAGGGAGCTTCAAAAATATAAAACTAAATTATCTATACGTACAGAAATATAACATATTCATTATTAGCACACCCAACATGGTTGCAGCTTTTTCTTCTTCTTTATCTTCTAGAACTTTCAAGTTAATTTTAAACTTCTAGAAAAGTTTAGAGGCACTCGATTTTTACTTGAACGTATGTCAAAGATATTATGAGTTTGATTCAAAGCAGTTTTAGGAAGAGCTAAATTATTAGAAAAAAGTATAGAGAATACGTATTGTCCTTGATGGTCATGAAAATAAGAAGTCTCCTTCGCGTAATGGATCAACAGTAATAATAGTTATATTTAATCAAGAAAAAGCCAAGGCATTTTATTTGTTCATTGAAACGTATAGCATTCAGGAAATACCTTAGTCAAAAATCTTCTCAACCCAATTCATTTCATAGAACAATCTTTAATACACCCTCAAAGAAGACAAGAATAAGAGGATCCAGTAGCAAAAGCCATTTGAACTGTAAAATATACATAGTAATCATCTCTTCCCTAACTCATAATAGTGGGGGAGATAATGGGGGCGTTACAAAACTCGCAAAGGCTAGTAGTATCTTTTCCATTACCCACTTGCTCTTTTTTTTGCTCTTCTCTACGTTAATGTATTTCTTATTCTCTAATTAACTTAATTATGAAACAATTAGTAAATACTATCATTAAATGATTGAGTTTGACAGCACTGGCACATCATTTACTGATGAACGAAACCTTTTTTTGATGTTTATCATACCGTTGCTTCTGCAAAAGGTAATAACAGACTTTTTCATATTTTTTACTTCCACTCTCTTATTGATTTTTAATTACTCGAGTTAATTGACATACAAAAAGAGGTGTGTTTAAGAAGATACTTGCACATCATAAGCCAAAAGTGTTATAAGCCACACTTACCTCTTTAGCTCTCTTTGGACATTTCACACTTGTGATTGGCTCCTCTTCATCGACGAACGCTTTTGTTTTTGGCCACGTCGAAACTCGCGTCAACTTTGGCTCCTCAAAATTATCATCAAATTGTAAGGGCTGATAATTAGAATCAAAACTTTTGGACTGCTGTATTTCTTCAATCACAGGGTCATCTACCCAAACATGCTTATACATTGAAAAGGCTTTCTTACCCGTGTACTCCCCAGGTCTTTGACTCCTGTTTTTAAAGAAAGCTTTTTTAGGCTGTAAAACCCTTTCCTGAGAGGAATCAAATGATTCAATAGATGATACGGAAGCAGGTGGGCATTCCTCTTGAAAACTAACGGGAGAATTTTGAGACGTTTCACTTGTAATGTCGATTTTGCCAGAGTTTACTTCCCTTTTTCTAGATTCAAGATTTTCAAATAACTCTGCATTGTCGAAAGACATCTCTTCTTTTTCTAGACATTTATTAGTTGAACTGTCAGTTTCCTCAACCGGTTGCATATCTTCCTCCTCTTTTATAGCACCCTCTTCAAAATCTGCGGTTTCCTGCGAGTCTTTCAGATTGCAATGAGGGCCTGCCAAGCTTTGGCTTGAATCCGATTCTTGTTGTGATAGAATTAAAGTAGTCTGACTGTCTTTTACAGCTTCTCTAACTGATACTACCGTACCACAAGACTCAGGCAAGACTTGCTGACTTTCTATCTGTTTCACTTCGGCTTCAATTACTTCTTTGGGAAGATCGTTCTCTACCTTCTTTTCCAAACTAATATTAGAAACTCCTGAAATTTCATTTCCATCATTTGAACCGAAAAGACTAGCAAGTTTTTCTTCGACTGCATCAATTATAGAGCAGTCTATATTATTTGTTTCCTTATTTTCAAGTTTTTCATCAACGACCAATGATAACTCTTTCATTTCTGCAACATCTTTTTGGCATGATTCTATGTCTGGTTGAGTATCAGAAGCGATATTTAAATCCGATTCTTCTTGAATGGGTAGCTGCCTTACAGTTTCACTTAGCTTAACAGTTCTTTTCGTTCTGTTATTTCTCTTTGACAGAGGTAAGTCTTCGTCCAATGGCGGACCTTCAGTTTTAACGTTCATTTCATCAACATTAACAGATTCAGCAGCCTTTCTCCCCCGTTTATTACGCTTTGATATAATAAGAGGTTCTACCTTATTTTCAAAATCTGATTCAACTTTCAAAACAGTTTTTTCCTGTTTTTCTGGACCCGCTTCTTCCAAAACGGGCAATTTATTGTGTTTTGGTTTTTCGGCCTTCCTCCCTCTAGTACTTCGTTTTCCTTCAAATGAGGCTGATCCTAAAACAGGTAAGTCACCAAGCTCTAGATCTGTGTCAAGCTCTAAATAGCTGACATGAGAACTTCGAGAACTATTACGAAGCGCTCTTTCACATTCATTTGCCTCTTGTTCTAGACCACTATTATTCCTTAATTTTGCACGTTTAGGTATTGTAGGTGCTATTTCTGAAACTTCAATGTCGGGATCCAATTCTTGATAACTAACATGACGACTTCGTGCTGATCTTTTAGGACGATGCTCCTCTTTAATGGAAGAAGCTTCAAATATCTCACGAGGTACTTTTAAGATTAGATTACCTTTCTTTTCAACCTTTTCCGGTTCTTCTTGGGGTATTTTTATATTGGAATCATCTTTCTTTTCATTGAGATCAGGGGGTGGATCAAGACCTTTGAATCGAATTTTCAATTTAGGGATAAAATCTGCTGGAGACTCGTGAAACGAATAATTTTTTGAAGGAGTTAATTCAGGAGATGTGAGCTGAGTCTCAAGCGAAGAATCACTTTTGTTTCTTACAATCCGAAGCTTAATCGCCGGTTTAGGCTTTAAATCTGACTCAGGTTCTGGCAGTTGTTCTGTCGCAGGCGATAAGATGGAAAGCATACTATCTACTTTGGGCTCACTAAAACTCTCAAAATCCATTTGAGGAGGAGGGGGGTCTTCAAGCTCAAGAACCTTCTTTGCCCTTAGAGTTCGACACGATGGAGTAACAATGATCTTTTTTCCTTTTCGAGTCTTTCTATTCCCTTTAGTCTTTTTCCCTTTCGGTGAGTAGCTGTCATCTTCACCGCTATCACTTTCTGAAGATGATTGTCCAATAAGAATATCACCAGTATACATTGGTCTTCGACAATCCAGACCAGAAGCATTCCACCCAGCAGATAAAGACTGTGACTTTTGGGGTGGAGACACAGCAGTTAAAGGAACCCTGTAAAGATTCTATATTATTCAGGATATTACATAAATCATTGAAAATGAAATAAAAAGTCATGAAAGCAAATGGCCCATACGACGATTCCCCCGTGTTTGGATTACCTCCCACGCCCCTCCTGCCCAGCATTTCTTCATTTCTTTATTGTTTTGTTTTTTATGTTATTGTTGTTTGTTTGTTTTTTGGTGCCATTTTCGCTAGTATTATGACCAGATGTATTATTTCTTTTATATGTCGTACTATGTGTATACCAACTTTACGAGCTCTGCTTTTTTTGTATCTTCAAATACATTAAATAAACATTCAAGTAACATTCCATATGCTGCGGCATAAATATTCTTACCCCCAAAACCGAACCGTGATCCATATCAGGCTTAGAACTTCTGTACTTGGCTTTAAACTCTGATTAAGGTAAAAGAAAATAAAAACGCTTTTATGGCTCATCCCATATACATAGACAACTTTAAAGCGATAATTAAAAAAATAAGAATAATGACGAATGCGAATTCAAGCATATTCCCTTTTTACTAAAGATATGGATAGAAAAAAAGACAAACGTTATAACCATTAAAGAAAAGTCGATTTTTCATACTGGTATAATTAGCATAGAGGGATTTAAAAATATTAAAAAAGATCAAATGCAGAAAGGGCATTGTGTATGCTTGAAAATTAAGAGACCAGTGTTGTTTTTTTTTTTTCGCCAAACCAAGTCTAACTTCTCTGGAAAAAATGAGTTTAAAGTTTACCACACAGCAAACGCTGAGACACTTGAGGTATTTTTCTTCTTTCATTAAATTATTTTTTGGGCTAAAAGATTCGAATCGATTTTCGAAACACTACTAATTTCAATGCATAATTTGATAGAAGTATGTAAAACGCAACGTAACTTGCTTAGCTACCAATGTGCTAGGACACTGCTGTCACGCTTTAGAACTGAGGATCGAGGGCAACAAAAGACGTTTTTCGCTATACCATACATTAGTAACCTAATGACCCAGAATGAGAATAACATCTTAGTTATATTAGGTGCAGGTCACCTTATTTGTATTTAGCAAAATGCATATCTTAAATGGGGACATGGTTTCTAATATTGACGGTATTAAGGTCATTCAGCTAAGATCAGCAGAACATTTTCTGTTCAATTGCTAGATTTAGCTTCCCTAAAGAACTGATACATACAATTTCAGATTTTAAGGTTACTCAAATAATAAATACATTGTTAGTAAAATCTTGTCTGTCAATCTATTTTTATTTATTATTTCTTAACAATTTTTTACATAAACTTTCACCCATGAAGACATTTTGCGTCAATAACAGTCAAAAAAGACAACAATTGGCTACTTAGCTTAATGACTTTCTAAAACAATTTAGTCAAGGTAAATGTTTCAAGGAGGCAAGTGCCGTGAATATTTTTTAAGGAAGTTATATTAACGTATAAAGTCTGAAAATAGGAAAACTGTGCAAATTTGTGTTATCATTCAGATAAAGCGATTACAATTTCTCCAAATAACCAATTTTGTCAGGCAAAATGTCGAATTATTTTCTTCAGCGCTCAAATATGTCAAATTGCAAAGATATCCAAAAACAGAAATAAAACAAATAAAAGCAGTTTAGTCCATATTTTGTCAATCTAAGATAAAAAACCACATATACACATATATAACGCATTGAAAAAGTGGACCCACAGGGAGGACGAAGAGTATCCCCCTCCCCTTCATGGGTGCCCATAAGGGGGAGGGGGCAAGGGGGGCGCCAGCCCCCCCCCTGGCTGAATGACGGTGTCATATATTTGTATTAATTTAAAAAACTTTCCACGGAATACGTTTTCAAAGAAAAGTAAAGAGCTCTATTGCGTCAAAAATGGGCAGAAATAAAGTCAAATAATCTTCCAAGAGTAAAACTACCACAAATCACTATCAACAATTAAATGAAACTCAAAACGAACAGAAATTATAATAAATAGCCAAGTCAAACTCAAAACGAGCAAAAATTACATTACTAGGGCTGACAACCCCCATGCCTTCTCAAGACCAGAGCATAACTTAGGCTTTACTAAAAAAAAAAATGACCGTGGATTGTCAGTTTAAGTAATCTAATATTTATTCCTTAAAATAAAAAATGGGTAAAAAAAAGTAATTAAAAAAAGTTTTTTACTTATTTAAGTAAAAAAGTGAAAACATTTAAACATATTTTGTTTTAGTAAAGCGCAAATTATGTTCTGGTCTTGAGAAGGCATGGGGGTTATCAGCCCTACTAATGTTAATTTTTGCTCGTTTTGAGTTTGGCTCGGCTATTTATTCTAATTTCTGTTCATTTTGAGTTTCATTTATTTATTGTTTGTGGAAGTTTTACGCTTGGATGATTATTTGACTTCATTTCTACCCATTTTTGGCTTAATGGAGCTCTTTACTTTTCTTTGAAAAGCTTGTTTAGTGTATTTTTTTTTTTTTTTTTTTTTTTTTTTTTAGATGAATTTCTGTTCGTTTTTTATTGACAAAGTCATTTTCATGAAAAAAAATATTTTATATCTTTTTTTTCTATAAGAATCCATAGTTTGGAATTGTGGAGGTTTGATATGCCCAATATTCCTAAAGACATAGTTGCTGGACCGTTCTACTATGCTGAACAAAATAGTTGTCTCAAACTTTTGACTAGATGTGTTTGGGAAATAAATCGGATTGAGAGACGGGCTGATTGCCCTCCAATCTCTTTTTGATTTTGAATCGAATAAGCTTCTTTAAATGTTTCAATGATATTTCTAGCTATTATAGAGTGGTGCTGCCTATGATATTGTTTATATGCCTTTTTGAAAACCCGCATGTATACAGTTTTTTCGTTTAATTGGAATGCCCCCTAAACACTTCCTAGAAGTTTCACCTTAATACTCTAAGCGTCATTAGTTACAGTAACTGTAGTTGTAGTACTAAAAGTATACACATAGTGCTTTCTGGCTAGTTCAAAATCCTCCACAGCTTAGGCTTAAAGATCTAACTTAATAATATAAATTGTTCTTGAGATATTGCTTTTTCACCTTTTTGAAAGTTCACGTGCTCATAGTTTGTTTTGATTTAGTTCAACGTCCGCCTAAATATTTCTTATATCTGATTACTGAAGACATTGTTATATTCTCTTTGGACTATTGACTAAAAATGGCTGTCTCACAATTTCGTTCGAATTGGTTTGGAGAAAAGAGGATATGAGGGAGAGGGGGGGGGGGGGTATTTTCTCTCCATCACGCTTGACTCTTAAATGGAACTAGAAGTATGCATTTCCAATCAAATGAGCTTCCTCTAAAGTTCACATGACCACCTCTTCATAAAAACCTTACACCCCCCCCCCCGGGGCATAACTTGAAACTCTTATCCCCATACTTTGGGGGGGGGAGGTATGTCAACCCCAAAGGCCGTGTTATGAGATCTTTGGACTATTTTTGAACAAATGGCTATCTTAACCTTTCTGTGGGATGCACTTGGGGAAAATATGACATGGGGGGTATAGCTGCCCTCCGATAAATTTGACTCTTAAAATGGCTCTTCAGCTTCCAATTTCCAATCCAATGAGCCCCCTGCGAAGTTTATACGACCACTGTTTCCATAAAATCCTTAAATGCCCTCGGAACATACCTTACAACCCTTGCCCTGAGGACTGTGAGGGGTTTCTCATTCTCAAAGACATAATTTCTGGACTTTTAAAATACGTCAAACAAAATAACTATCTCGAAATTTTGACTGGAAGTGTTTGGGGAAATGATGAGCGTGGGGGGGGGGGTGCTGGTTGCCCTCCAATCACTTTTTACTATTAAAGAAGGCACTAGCCCATGCAATTACCAACCGACTGAGCCCTATTCAAAGTTTCTACAACAACAAATGACCATCTTAAAATTTCTATCAGATGCGTTTCTGGAAAATACGACGTGTGTGTGTGTGTGTGGGGGGGGTTATTTGCCTTCTGATCACTTTGACTCTTAAAAAGAGCACTACAACTTATAATTATCAATCCAATGAGCCCTGTCTGAAGTTTATATGACCACCATTTCTATAAAAACCTTTATATGCCCCCAGGGCGTAAATTACAAACCGTGACCTGAGGGCTATATGGGGGGAGGGAGTTATCCTCAGAGTCATAATTCTTGGACGTTTCAACTACACTGAACAAAATGACTATCTCAAAAATTATGATTGAATGTGTTTGGGGAAATGATTGGTATGGGGGGGGGGGGCTGGATGACCTCCAATCACTTTTGACTGTTAAAAAGGCCAGTAAAACTTCTGATTACCAATCAAATGAGCCCCCTCTGAGGTTTATACGACTACGCTTTCTATAAAAAAAACTTATATCCCCACAGGGCATAACTTACAACCCTTGCTCTGAGGGTTGTGAGGGGGGGGGGGTTGTCATTCCCAAAGTCATAATTTCCGGACCTTAAAACTACACTGAACAAAATGGCTATCTCAAAATTTTGATTGGATGTGTTTAAGGAAGTGATTGACGTGGGGAGAGGGAGCTGGTTGCCCTCCATAAACTCTTTTGAAGTTCCTATGACATTTCTTTCTATAAGAAGCGTCCTAAACAAAAAAAAAAACAACAAAGTATTGTGCCCATATCGCTCTTTACTTAGGCAGGGCTATCGCGCTGCCTGTGATATTTTGTCTTAAGATTTCAATTATGCAGCACTGGAAGTGCCGATTAGACCAAGTAAGACTCCCCCCCCCTAAAATTCAGTCTATGGGCGCCCATGCCTCCCTTCCAATAATATTCAAAATATACACAAAAATTGGAAAACTGTGTTACATTCAAAAAGCTGAGGAGGCAAAGGGCTTTTTGTAATTACAAAAAAAAGCTCGGAAGTATATAACAAAAATCGTAACTGTTACTTTAAGTACCTAAGGACATGAATAAGTTCAGCATAACTAGCTCTATCCTTAATACGAAATACACGCGACTAGTCAAATGACGCAAGCAAATATAAATCAAAGGATTTATTAAATGACTGTTGATTTATCCCATGTTAAAAATCGGAAATAGTACATTTTTAGCCGCTATTGTTCAATTTGTCCAAAGAGAATTCCACAAATGTGGTTAAAAGGCAACCGGACATTGATCTTATAGTAAACCTCAGCTCTCGATTTTTAGAACATGTCAAACAGTTCACTGTAAAAACTGTAAGTAAAGAGCAACTCCTGTTAATAGTAAATAAATACATTAATAAAAAACTGAAAAGGAAATGATACTGATGAAAATAAAACAATCAGATTCTGCGTATCAAAAAGCTTTTGGAAAAATGTTTCATTCCCACTCTACAAAAATGCAAATTTTGGATTTTTTTTTAAAGCCTTTTGTAATTTTTTTTTTCGAGAAAAAGAGTCACGGGTGTCTGTTTATTGGTTTCTTTTTCTCTAGGGGCGACCGTATCGAACTAATAGTCCTATGGTATTTAAGAGGGCTTAATCGAATGGAAGGTGAAAATTCTAGCATCTTTTTTTAAAAGAAAGGGAAATTGTGCTACAGCAAAATAACGTGTTTTGCCTTTCTGTGGCGTAAAACTACAATTTGACCCTCATAAATTTGATTTTTGATATCCCCCCTCAAAATATTTTTGGAGATGTATTTTTAGGAATGATTATCGTTCGGTGATGATTCATGCATTGCTATATGAAGTCTTCAAATGTTATAAAAACTAGACTAAAAGCAAACTGTTAAACTAACAATACAACAAATTAAAACCACACAATAAACACAAGTTTATTATGCAAATAGTAAATTAGAATTTAAGAGACGAGACTCAGGGGGGGGGGCATCCTCCCGCACATTTAAGAGAGTCACTGATCAAATGTTTGGTAGTAGCAAACTGTAAGTAAAGAGCAACCTATCACCTTAAAAATGTTTTCAATATATGGAGCGCCGTTGAAAAACGAGGATATAAGGAACAGTAGATAGCTCAAAAATGCCTTTTAAAACTGACCCCTCCCCCAAAAGAACAGAATACATATCTGCCTTGAACAAGCACAAATACAGGAAAAGGATAGAAAGCAATACCTTGAGAGATTATCTTGTAATTCGCCGTTTGCACTTTCCTTAGCCTGACAAGGAAACGATGAAGGAGCAATGTTCTCTTCAGTTTGTCCTCTTGACTTAAAAAACTTCTTTGGTGCAGGAGCAACGGCAGTTTCAGAATTGAACACAGGTAAAGGGACAGCCTTCCCCTTCTTCCCTATACTGTACTTACCTGTTTAAAATATCAAACAATTAGTCGCCTTGTCTAAATAATTCTTTATATGATGGCACCTTATATGTTTTTTGTGCACTACAATTGAAAAGGGTGTTTCATATAAAATTACTTATCACTGGTGTTCGTTTGCACTATTTGCATTGATCTTAAGAAAAATTCTTTGAGCCAACATTAGGCCTTCCTGATTGAAAGACATACATTTGAATCATAGAAAACGTATTTTCTTTTGTGTTTTCTATAATGTTGTTGCAAAACAGGGAAAAGTCATAGTAAGAAGTATTTTTTTTTTTTTTAGCACTTCATGTAGAAGGCCAATTCTTTAGTCGAAAGGCACACATTTGAATTATAGAAACGTTTTGGCTTCGTGTTTTCTATAATTTCGTCTAAAAAAAAAAAAAAAAAAAAAAAAAAAAAACACTGAAAAGTCATATTAAGAGCTACTTTTTAGCTTATCACGAAAAAGGCCCATTTCCTTAAGCCAAAACTAGGTCTCCCTGATTGAAGGGTACACACTGAAATAAGAACCACATTCTACAAAAAAAAAAAAAAAAAAAAAAAAATGATGCATTGGAACACTCGCTTCAAAAAAAACCACGACGCATACATTCCTGGGTTAAACCATTTTAATTTAAACAAATTTTTAAAAGGAATGTTGGGGTAAGTATATATTCACGGGGGATAACAGTGCCCATTTTACTGTAGACAATCTATGTCTGTGTAGTCTATGTTTTTATAGTAGTCTTGATATACCTTTGTCTCTACAATGGAGTAGTGTGTGGCGCAGATATGGAGTGGTGTACAGTTTGTTTGTGCAATAATATAGATTACACACATAGTAAATAGTAAAGAACAAACAGTAGGAAATCAAGCAGTGGAGTCCATCAAATATGACATCATACCCCAGAGAAGCAACTTTTCAAAAGATACTTGCGTTATATAATCATATCAAAAGAGATGCCTATTGCATCATCATATATATGGTGATTTAGCTTTAGTCGAAATTTGCATTTCATTTTAATATTTGGGTTACTATAGGCTTGAGTTCGTTCTTAAATAAAAAATAATAATGACATCATTATAACTAACGTCACCATATAGTTTTTACTTTAAGACCACTTGTAACCACTGATTATGACGCCGTCTTGTATATGAAGTCGCAGCTTTTTGTCAAAAATTGTATTTTAAATATTGTGTTTTGTTAATTACAGAAGGTACTAGATGTAGCAATTTCCTTTAAAATAAGCCATTATAAGGTCTCTATGATGTTTCAGTGCCCTGATAGCAGCAGAGGAAAAAGGAGGACACATCAGTGCTTCCAACACCAAAAAGCGATTTCCCTCGTTGTTCAAGCCAAGGCATTTTCCTAGTTATCATAGGCAGCGCATCAGCGCTTCCTAAGTAAAGAACGATGTTGGAACAATGTATTATTTATTTCTTTCCTTCTTTCTTTGTTTTAGAAAGAAGGAAAGGCAATTCCTGAATTTTTTTTTTTTTAATGTTTTCACTTTTATAGCTTTAAGAAATAAAAAATTAATTGAGATTTTAAGGAATAAATATCAGCATATGTCTATTAAACTGAAATGCAAAATTTTTTCTGTAAATTCTTTTGAATTTTTTTTCCAGTAAAGTTCTAATTATATTCTGGCTTTTAGAAAGCATAGGGGTTTAGAACCCTATTCGTATTAATTCTTGCTCGTTTTGAGTTTGACTGTGTTATTTATTTAATATCTGTTCGTTTTGGGTTTCATTTATTTATTGATACTGATTTGTGGTAGTTGTATGCTTGTTAGATTATTTTATTCTTTTTTTTATTCATTTTGGTTTAATGGAGTCCTTTACTTTTTCTGAAAAACTTATTTTGTGGAAAACGTATCTTTTTTTAATTAATTTAAGCCAAGGGATTGTATGTTTCCTGTGTAGGGTGTTCGGCCAAGGCGATTCCAATGGTGTACTTTTTGTTTCAATGCAATGTCATTTTTAGGGGGGTTTTCAGTCTATTTTTTTATTACACAATAGGACGTGTTTGTCCTTTACTAGGTTGTGGCTGCCACTGCAACCATGAATTTAGCTAAATCTTGGCAAGCTTAGCTGAAACGCTTTACAATTTTCCCCATTAAAATATGGGTTATTCCTAAGTGGTATGGTGGAATTACAAATACGCAAGTAAAAAAAAAAAAAATATCTATCTATTCAAAATCAAGGAATATAACAGACTACAGAGGGATTTTAAGTTGGACTGACCATTCAAAAATGTTATTCAACAATGATATCATGGGCTTAAGTTTTCTTTCTTCTTTATTTTGTCTCTCTTTTAAGTTAAGAACTGGCAATTTTTATAATATGTAACTGTTGCATTGTCTAGATACATTGTCTAAAACAGAAAATTTAAACCTAGCTTTTACTAAGTATAGTAAGGGTGTGACAATCTCTGTCAGCCTTAGGCTCCAGAAACAAAACTGACTAATATACATTCCATTTCGCACTTTTGAATTCTTCAGTTGAAAAAATGTGTATGTAAGAAGACCCACAAAGAAGTTTTCACTTGAGACACAGGGTGGAGGGAAACAAGCAAGCAAATGCATGTTCTGACACAAATTTTTTAAAGTGATTATGTATATTTCGGCCCTCTTTGAAAAATGTGTCTGTTGCAGCCAGGTTACAAGACAAACTAATTTTTATTTTGACTAAATAGATTACCATGGGGGCCCAGGTATCCAAGAATTTTGTTACAAATTTCTCGTATGTTACTCCTGTGACGTCCTATATATTTTCCTCCTTTCTCCTCTATTTTACATTTCCCAGAGTTAGTCTATGTTTTTTTGGTATTATTTTTGGCAATAACTACTGCTCAATAAAATTTCAGATTGGACTCGCCTAGTTATATGTGTGATATTCCCCAAAAATAGCCTCATACCTAAGTCATTACATAGAATATGTTTCTGACATTAAGGGAGTTTAGCACGAATAAGAGCATAATTATAAACCAAAGCCCTATAAAGTGGTTTGAAAACTTAGAAATGTAGGCTACTTTTTACTTGTGCACATGCAAGTCACTATCTCACCATGGATATGTGTGCATACACAAATGCCCATAGTTCCAACCTACAGAGGATGGGAAAAGGAAAAGAAAGGAAACTCAAACCATTTTAACGGGTGTTTAATGCGAATCCACAATTACAAGAACCACTGGTAGTGCAATATTACCCAGTAGAACAAGAAAAACTAAAAAAGAAATTTATTTTTATTAGAATATTTGGTTTTATTTGAAGGCCCAAGTTTTTTGGATAACCTGCAATTTTCATTAAGTAAGCAGATTACTTAGATTCAAATTTTTATACATTGTAAAATAGTTAAAAATTGGTTAGGCTGAAACAAACTTAGGGTAGTTAAAAGAAAATGAAAAAATATACTTATGGACTTATTGTGCCATTAGTAAACCAAAAAATGTTGCATTGTTCTTTTAGTTAATCTATACCTGTATTTTTAAGCAGATTAATGCAAAAACATTGGCCTTCCTTATAAGCATCATCCACTTTCTTCTGTTGCATTGATTTTGTTCTCTTACCCAGTTCCCTGGTGAGACACTGGCATTAATCAAAACAAGAAAATTCTGACATTAGACAACAGAAGAATGGATTAGAGATTAGATTAAGTCTCCAAATCTGGATATTACTTGTCTTAGATATTAAGTCCAGCAAGATTCAAAGTCTTGGGTGAAGTTTGCCATATATGGAAAGAGATAACCAGAGATAATGCTGCAGGAAAATTGGGATGCATAGAGAAATAAATTGAAAAAGCTATATGTAGTTTTCATATAGACAATATTAGAAAAGGAATAGGATTAAATCTTAGAGTTTATGTTACAGTTTCTCTGGATGTAAAATGCACTTCTGAAAATACAAAATCTTCTGAAATTCTGAATTTGTTATGCTTCTATGCAACTGAAAATATAATTAACCGTTGCATCAAAATACAATAATATTCTAACTTAATGAAAATATTCTAATATTCTAACTGAAAATAATTTAATAAAAAAAACTTACTACCATTTGTTGTAGCATCACTAGAAATGCAACTACTTCTCAGGGATGTAAAAGAGGTAATGCCCCATTTTCCTATGACTCCAGCTGATTTTGTAGCAGCAGGCCTATTGGCTGCTCCGGCAGAATCAACCTTCAAGAAATGTGGCCAAATAAAAATAGGGAAAGCAAATACTAAAGTTGTTTAGTGATTTATTTTGATTCTTTTCCTGTGCATATTTTAAGTTATTGCTTTTTTCCCCCACTCCAGTTTTTCAGTGCAACTGTATTCAGATCCCTCACAAAGTTTCTGCAGGAGGTTCAACACCACTTTATCTTGCTGGTCAATGCACTTTAAGGTAATTTTAAGGTATATAAGTCATAGGATTATTTACATTGATGTGTAAGTGAGCATAAGCTATTGACCCTCTGACTTCGTATCCTGCAATTTAAGGATGCAGCAGCTACAGTTTAAAACCACGTATTTGTTTTTTTCAAATTTGTTTAAAAGACATATTTTTTTATTTTTGTAAATGGCTAGGTACATTTATTAAACACTAATGTATCAAAATTTCTTTTAATTTACATTTTATTTTACCTCTACAACATTTTTTTTTTATATTTGAAAGCACAAATTTATTTCAAAAATAGTTCAACAAATTTCATTCAGAAATTTCAGACATAAACCAAAATTGACATATTTATCCAAAAATATCAGATTCCTCAATCATACTTCCTAATTAGGGCCTACCAGTATTCTGTAGCACAAATCAAATGTTTATAATTCAGAAATACAGAACCCACTGCTATACACACCAATATATTCAGACACACAGCCATACACTGAAAAACAATGTCAGTCTACAACTACAAGCATAGAAAAAACGTGTAGAGCAGGTAAACCGCAGAGAGGTCTTTCCGATTAGCAGTATTGACAGAAATCAACTTGGAATGAAGACATATTTCTTTTCTTTTCAAAGTTGTTCCTATTTGTGTTACCTTTTTTTCTTTTGTTTGTTTGCTGGACTGGTGGGGCGTGGTATGGTTGTCCTTGACGTTGTGGTAATATTTGATAATGGATAGAGGTAGTTGTGGAATTCCATCATCAAGGTTAAATGAGTTTGAGCGTGATTCTCTTTTGTTTCGTTCAGTTTCCCAAAATATTGTAGCTAATGATAATAAAGATAATTGCGATATATTTGATATTCCAAAAATCAATATTTATTTTTGAATGATTTGGCAAAGAATAATGTTAATACAAGGAGGATATGGTTTTGGAATAGTCGGGGCTGGAGGACTGCACAAGATACGAATGAAACTTTTTTATCAACATCTAATACGGATATTTTAGGCCTATGTGAAACTTTTTAGACGAATTTTCAATTGAAAGTACGGTATTCATGTTGAAGATTATTAATTTTTTCAAGTTGGTCGAAGTAGACAAAAGCAAGGTGGTCTTTGTGTTTTGGTTAAAAATTGCATACCATCTCGCGCAAGGCCAGATTTTTTGCCAATGAATATTGAAATGCTTTTTGAATCTTGTGTTGTTGAGTGTTTTTTCCAAATAATCAGAATCTGCTCATTGCAGTTATTTATTGTACTCCGTCAGCTAGTCAGGTAGAATTTATAAATCATTTTGAAACTTTGTTGGATAATTTAAATAGTCTTAATACTCCTTATCTAGTTATGGGAGATTTTAATATTGATTTAATGCACCTTGTCTCTGCTAACAAGAACAGAATGGATAGGAACACTGGGCAGTTTTTAAACTGTCCATTAGCTCATGGATTAAACCCTGTATGTTTTAAGCCATCCAGGATAACTGACAGGTCATTTTCAATAAATGACAATATTTTTTCAACTTATAATGCCGTTAATCCATATGTCATTCCTGATGATTCATCTGATCACTGCATAATTATGGTTGATTTTCCGCTTTATTTCCCGTATCATAGGCAGCGCTAGCGCGCTGCCTAAGTAAACAACGATGTGGGCACAATAGCCATTTTGTTCAGCGTAGTTGTTTTCTAGATAGAAAAGTAAGTAAACAACGATGTGGGCACAATGTATTGTTTTTTTGTTTTTGTTTTTTGGTTTTTTTTTGGTTTTTTCCTCCATACCCGGGCACTTCGTATCGAAGGAGTCGTCGCAAAAACTTCGAAAAGGGCTCATTCCATTGGAAATTGGAGTGGCTAGTGCCCTTTTTAATAGTCGAAAGTGATTGGAGGGCAACTAGACCCCCTCCCCCGCCCATCATTCCCCCAAACACATCCAATCAAAATTTTGAGATAACCATTTTGTTCAGTGTAGTTGATTTCCTGATAGAAAATATGTTTTTGAGAAGGACACACCCCCACAACCCTCAGGGCAAGGGTTTTAAGTTATGCCCTGGGGGTATATAAGGTTTTTATAGAAGGCGTTGTCGTAGAAACTTCAAAACAGGCTCATTCGATTGAAAATTTAAAGGGATAGTACCCTTTTTAATAGTCGAAAGTGATTGGAGAGCAACTAGCCCCCCCCCCCCCCCCCCCAAGCCCATATTTCCCCCAAATACATCCAATCTTAATTTTGAGATAGCCATTTTGTTCAGCGTAGTTGATTTCCAGATAGAAAATATGTTTTTGAGGAGGACACTCCCCCTGAACCCTCGGGGCAAGGGTTTCAAGTTATGCCCTGGGGGTATATAAGGTTTTTATAGAAGGCGTTGTCGTAGAAACTTCAAAACAGGCTCATTCGATTGAAAATTTAAAGGGGTAGTGCTCTTTTTAATAGTCGAAAGTGATTGGAGGGCAACTAGCCCCCCCCCCCCACGCCCATCATTCCCCCAAACACATCCAATCAAAATTTTGAAATAGCCATTTTGTTCAGCGTAGTTGTTTTCTAGATAGAAAATAAGTTTTTGAGGACGACACTCCCTCACAACCCTCAGGGCAAGGGTTTTAAGTTATGGCCTGGGGCATATAAGGTTTTTATAGAAGGCGTTGTCGTAGAAACTTCAAAACAGGCTCATTCGATTGGAAATTCAAAGAGCTAGTACCCTTTTTAATAATCGAAAGTGATTGGAGGGCAACTAGCCCCCCCCCCCAAGCCCATCATTCCCTCAAACACATCCAATCAAAATTTTGAGATAGCCATTTTGTTCAGCATACTTGATTTCCAGATAGAAAATATGTTTTTGAGGAGGACAATCCCCCACAACCATCAGGGCAAGGGTTTTAAGTTATGTCCTGGGGGCATATAAGGTTTTTATAGAAGGCGTTGTCGTAGAAACTTCCAAACAGGCTCATTCGATTGGAAATTCAAAGGGCTAGTACCCTTTTTAATAGCCAAAAGTGATTGGAGGGCAACTAGCCCCCCCCCCCTACGCCCTTCATTCCCCCAAACACATCCAATCAAAATTTTGAGATAGCCATTTTGTTCAGCATAGTTGCTTTCCAGATAGAAAATATGTTTTCGGGGAGGCCACCCCCCCCATTCCTCAGGGCAAGGGTTTTAAGTTATGCCCTGGGGGTTTATAAGGTTTTTAAAGAAGGCGTTGTCGTAGAAACTTCAATAAAAGCTCATTCGACTGGAAATTCAAAGCGCTAGTGCCCTTCTTAATAGTCAAAAGTGATTGGAGGGCAACTAACCCCCCCCCACCCATCATTCCCCCAAACACATCCAATAAAAATTTTGAGATAGCCATTTTGTTCAGGGTAGTCGATTTCCAGATAGAAAACATATTTTTGAGGAGGACACTCCCCCACAACCCTCAGGGCAAGGATTATAAGTTATGCCCTGGGGGCATATAAGGTTTTTATTGAAATCTTTGTCGTAGAAACTTGAAAAAGGGCTCATTCGATTTGAAATTCAAAGGACTAGTACCCTTTTTAATAGTCGAAAGTGATTTGAGGGCAACTAACCCCCCTCTCACGCCCACCTTTTCCCCCAACATATCCAATCAAAATTTTAGATATCCATATTATTCAACGTAGTTGGAAGTTTTGGAAATTAGGTCTTTAAGGATGACAACCCCTCCCACCACAGCCCTCAGGGCAAGGGTTGTAAGTTATGCCCTGGGGGCATATAAAGTTTTATTGAAAGCTTTGTCGTAGAAACTTCAAAAGGGCTCATTCAATTGGAAATTGAAAGGACTAGTGCCTTTTTTAATAGTTGAAAGTAATTGGATAGCGACTAACGCCTCTCTCACGCCCACCATTTTCCCAAGCACATCGAATTAAAATTTTGAGATAGCCATTTTGTTCAGCGTAGTTGATTTCCAGATAGAAAATATATTTTTGAGGAGGACACTTCCCCACAACCCTCAGGGCAAGGGTTTTAAGTTATGCCCTGGGGGCATATAAGGTTTTTATAGAAGGCGTTGTTGTAGAAACTTCGAAAAGGGCTCATTCTATTGGAAATTGGAGTGGCTAGTGCCCTTTTTAATAGTCGAAAGTGATTGGAGGGCAACTAGCCCCCCCCCCCCACGCCCTTCATTCCCCCAAACACATCCAATCAAAATTTTGAGATAGCCATTTTGTTCAGCGTAGTTGTTTTCCAGATGGACAATATGTTTTTGAGGAGGACACTCCCCTACAACCCTCGGGGCAAGGGTTTTAAGTTATGCCCTAAGGGAATATAAGGTTTTTATAGAAGGCGTTGTCGTAGACTTCAAAACAGGCTCATTCGATTGGAAATTCAAAGGGATAGTACCCCTTTTAATAATCGAAAGTGATTGGAGGGCAACTAGCCCCCCCCCCCCACGCCCATTATTCCCCCAAACACATCCAATCAAAATTTTGAGATGGCCATTTTGTTCAGCATAGTTGATTTCCAGATAAAAAATATGTTTTTGAGGAGGACACTCCCCCACAACCCTCAGGGCAAGGGTTTTAAGTTATACCCTGGGGGCATATAAGGTTTTTATAGAAGGCATTGTCGTAGAAACTTCAGAACAGGCTCATTCGATTGGAAATTCAAAGGGCTAGTACCCTTTTTAATATTCGAAAGTGATTGGAGGGTAACTAGCCCCCCCCCCCTCACGCCCATCATTCCCCCAAACACATACAATCAAAATTTTGAGATAGCCATTTTGTTCAGTGTAGTTGATTTCCAGATAGAAAATATGTTTTTGAGGACACTCCCCCACAACCACAGTTTATATAATTATCCAGTAAGCTTATCGCAGATCATTTCTGGTCTTCGTTCTCGGTGCGAACAAAAAGCTCCTCCCACTTCTTCGTGCAGTTATGGATCAGTGTGTTTGCGTCTATCAATGAGAAATTGTTACTAAGTGCATTATTCGTAATAGCGGGTTTCCACTTGTTTCCGATTGTTTCGCGTCTGACTTGTCTACCCGTGAAAGATCTGATGCCGCCTATGTTTCTACGTTCTCTGGAGCACTCGCACCCCGGTCCGGGTTTTTATAATGGGTGAGATAGGGAATGATCATACTGGATAATTATATAAACTGTGCCCACAACCATCAGGGCAAGGGTTTTAAGTTATGCCCTGGGGGCATAGAAGGTTTTTATAGAAGGCGTTGTCGTAGAAACTTCAAAACAGGCTCATTCGATTGGAAATTCAAAGGGCTAGTACCCTTTTTAATAGTCGAAAGTGATTGGACGGCAACTAGCCCCCCCCACGCCCTTCATTCCCCCAAACACATCCAATCAAAAATTTTGAGATAGCCATTTTGTTCAGCGTAGTTGCTTTTTAGATAGAAAATATGTTCTTGAGGAGGACACTCCCCCACATCCCTCAAGGCAAGGGTTTTAAGTTATGCCCTGGGGGCATATAAGGTTTTTATAGAAGGCGTTGTCGTAGACTTCAAAACAGGCTCATTCGATTGGAAATTCAAAGGGCTAGTACCCTTTTTAATAATCGAAAGTGATTGGAGAGCAACAAGCCACCCCCCCCCCACGCCCATTATTCCCCCAAACACATCCAATCAAAATTTTGAGATAGCCATTTTGTTCAGCGTAGTTGATTTCCAGGTAGAAAATATGTTTTTGAGGAGGAAACTCCCCAACAACCCTCAGGGCAAGGGTTTTAAGTTATACCCTGGGGGCATATAAGGTTTTTATAGAAGGCATTGTCATAGAAACTTCAAAACAGGCTCATTCGATTGGAAATTCAAAGGGCTAGGACCCTTTTTAATAGTCGAAAGTGATTGGAGGGAAACTAGTCCCCCCCCCCCCCCTCACGCCCATCATTCCCCCAAACACATACAATCAAAATTTTGAGATAGCCATTTTGTTCAGCGTAGTTGATTTCCAGATAGAAAATATGTTTTTGAGGAGGACACTCCCCCACAACCTTCAGGGCAAGGGTTTTAAGTTATGCCCTGGGGGCATATAAGGTTTTATAGAAGGCATTGTCATAGAAACTTCAAAACAGGCTCATTCGATTGGAAATTCAAAGGGCTAGTACCCTTTTTAATAGTCGAAAGTGATTGGAGGGCAACTAGCCCCCCCCCACGCCCTTCATTCCCCCAAACACATCCAATCAAAAATTATGAGATAGCCATTTTGTTCAGCGTAGTTGATTTCCAGATAGAAAATATGTTTTTGAGGAAGACATTCCCCCACTTCCCTCAAGGGCAAGGGTTTTAAGTTATGCCCTGGGACTATATAAGGTTTTTAAAGAGGGCGTTGTCGTAGAAACTTCAATAAAAGCTCATTCGACTGGAAATTAAAGGGCTAGTGCCCTTTTTAATATTCGAAAGTGATTGGAGGGCAACTAGCCTCCCCCCCACCCATCATTCCCCCAAACACATCCAACAAAATTTTGAGACAGCCATTTTGTTCAGGGTAGTTGATTTCCAGATAGAAAACATATTTTTGAGGAGGACACTCCCCCAAAACCCTCAGGGCAAGGATTATAAGTTATGCCCTGGGGGCATATAAGGTTTTTATTGAAATCTTTGTCGTAGAAACTTGAAAAGGGGCTCATTCGATTTGAAATTCAAAGGATTAGTACCCTTTTTAATAGTCGAAAGTGGTTTGAGGACAACTAACCCCCCTCTCACGCCCAGCTTTTCCCCAAACACATCCAATCAAAATTTTTAGATCAAAGAAAGTAAACATATTGCGAATGGTATCGAGTTTTCCATTTTAGGTCAACTAGAGGAGGTATGAAACTAAATTAAACAGTACTATTTGTGTCCAGATTTTTAAAAAGGTGTATATTGTTAAAAATTGCTGAAAATTTTTCTCCAGCATACAAATAGCAGGCCAAACTATAAAGTCTTAAAAAACGAATAGATTTAAAGTATTATTTTCTTTTTCCCTGAAAAGACTATGTCAATATAAAACGAACAGAAATTAATTTAAAAAACTTTTTCCACAAAATAAGTTTTTCAAAGAAAAGTAAAGAACTCCATTAAACAAAAAATAAGTGAAAATAATATCAGACAATCTACCAAGCGTGAAACTACCACAAATCAGCATCAATAAATAAATGAACCCAAAACGAACAGAAATTACAAAAAATAACCGAGTCAAGCTCAAAACGAGCTGAAATTAACATAAGTTGGGCGCAAAACACCTATGCCTTCCCAAGGCTAATACAAAATTTGCACTTTACTGAAAAAATATAAATGTTTTTACTTTTATAACTTTAATAAATCAAATAATTTTAATATTTTGATTACTAAATATCAGTACTAATAAATCAAAAAATATTAAGATTTTGATTACTAAATATTCGTAAATGTATATTAAACTGACAATGCACATTCATTTGTATTTTTTTCTGAAATGATATCTGTATATCTGAAATGATATAAAGTGATATAAAATGATATAAATATATAAATGATATAAAGTATATCTGAAATGAAAACGATGTTCTTTTCCTAAATTAATTAAAAAAAAATTTTTTCAGCAAATTCATTTGTTTTTTTTTTTAAACTGGAAAGTATATCTGAAATGAAAACGATGTTCTTTTTCCTAAATTAATTAAAAAAAAAACTTTCAGCAAATTCATTTGTATTTTTTTCAGTAAAAATTTGATTTTAACTTTCACTTCTGTTAAACTATGGTTCGCTTCTAATAACCTAGTACCAAATTTTACTAAAACTGAATTTATGGGTTTTGGTCGTTCAAAACGTGCCACCCAATTGATTTCTTGTCAGGAGCTTCAGGTTGGTGAGAATAAAATTGGTAGGTTTCAGTCATATCGCTATTTAGGAATTTTTCTCGATCCATTGTTGTCTTTTCGTAATCACATAGATCATTTAAGAGTTAAACTTGCTCAAAATATCAGGTCAATGTACTGTGTGAAAAATATTTTTCCATTTTCCATACCAAAAATAATTTACCACTCATTAATTGCTTCATACTTGAATTACTGCTTAATTGTTTATCTTAATACTTTTTGGATGCATTTAATAAAATTACATGTACTACAAAACAGGGCAGTAAGAATACTTGGATATTTTTTACATTGACCATTAAAACTGGAAAGTATATCTGAAATGAAAACGATGTTCTTTTTCCTAAATTAATTTTAAAAAAAACTTTTTCAGCAAATTCATTTGTATTTTTTTCAGTAAAGTGCAAATTTTGTTCTAGCCTTGGGAAGGCATAGACGTTTTGCGCCCAACTTATGTTAATTTCTGCTCGTTTTGAGTTTGACTCGGTTATTTATTGTAATCTGTTCGTTTTGGGTTTCATTTATTTATCGATGCTTATTTGTGGTAGTTTCACGCTTGGTAGATGGTTTGATTTTATTTTTGCTCATTTTCTGTTTAATGGAGTTCTTTACTTTTCTTTGAAAAACTTATTTTGTGAAAAAAGTTTTTTAAATTAATAATAAAAAAAAGTCGTACAAAGCGACAAGACTTTTCGTATAAAAATTTATTAAATTTAATAGAAGGGCTTGGTGACGTTGAGCGGAGTATAGTAATTAATGAAAAGAATCCAAATCAATCCCTAGATAAGTTTTATGATATATTGACTAAAAAGCTTGATCAATTTTGTCCGTATAGAATCCCATTTGGAAAGAGAAATGCTCCTAAAAAACCTTGGATAAATAAGTCCCTTTTAAGCTTGATTAATGAAGAAAACCATTTATATGAAATCAAAATGAAGTATCCTACACAAAAAAATATAATACGTTTTAAAAATTATAAAAACCTGTTAGTAAGGAGTCTTAGAGAAAGTGAAAGAGCTTATTATGAAGATTCATTTTCACAATTCTGATTCTCCCCAGAAGACTTGGAGTTTGATTAAGGATAAAATTGGACGCAATAAACAGGTTGTCCCATCCTGAGGTATGACATAAACAGCGAAGAAGTTAGACGACTGCAAGCTGTTGCTAATATGTTTAGTGATTATTTTATTGGTGTTTGATAATCTATCTTTTCTGCAGATACGGATTTTTCTTCTTGCAGGATGCACAAACATTATTTCCCTCCCTCTGAAGGTACGATCATATTTCTGGCCCCAGTTCGTTTTGCAGAATTCCATAAGGTTATTAAAAATATAAAAGTGGTAATTCAGTGGGATATGATTGACTATCAACAAAGTTGTTAAAAAATATTGCTGGAGTAATTTTTGAACCACTTATTCATATTTTTAATTTATGTATCAGTTCAGGTATGTTTCCTAGTAGATGGAAAATAACCCAAGTAATTCCGTTACATAAAAAAGGTGATAAATCGGAAGTAAATAATGATCGTCCCATTGCAATTTTATCGCCTTTATCTAAACTGTTTGAGAAAATTTTAAAAGAAAGGATTTCTAATTATTTTGATACGATAAATTTTTTTACCAAATACCTGTTTGGATTTAGGGCAACCCATTCAACACAATACGCAGTTGCAGCTCTTTTATTATAATTAAATGATTGTTTAGATAATGATTTCCATGTGGCTACTGTTTTCTACGATGTTAAGAAAGCATTTGACACATTAAACCATGAAATTATTTCTGATAAATGGGAAATATAGGCATAAGAGGGATAGGACTAGACTTAGTAAAATCTTACCTGTATGGACGTAAAATTGCGGTAGATGTCGATGGAAAACTGTCTAATTTAAAAAACCTTAATGATATTGGTGTCCCTCAAGGTTCAGTATTAAGTCTGCTCTTATTTTTTATTTATATTAATGATCTTCCGCAAAGTTTGCACGGGAATATTAGTCTTGCTATTCTGTTTGCTGACGACACAGCTATACCTGTTAAAGCGAGTGATTCAACTTCATTAATTGAAAATTTGATTTTAACTTTCACTTCTGTTAAACTATGGTTCGCTTCTAATAACCTAGTACCAAATTTTACTAAAACTGAATTTATGGGTTTTGGTCGTTCAAAACGTGCCACCCAATTGATTTCTTGTCAGGAGCTTCAGGTTGGTGAGAATAAAATTTGTAGGTTTCAGTCATATCGCTATTTAGGAATTTTTCTCGATCCATTGTTGTCTTTTCGTAATCACATTGATCATTTAAGAGTTAAACTTGCTCAAAATATCAGGTCAATGTACTGTGTGAAAAATATTTTTCCATTTTCCATACCAAAAATAATTTACCACTCATTAATTGCTTCATACTTGAATTACTGCTTAATTGTTTATCTTAATACTTTTTGGATGCATTTAATAAAATTACATGTACTACAAAACAGGGCAGTAAGAATACTTGGATATTTTTTACATTGACCATTAAAACTGGAAAGTATATCTGAAATGAAAACGATGTTCTTTTTCCTAAATTAATTTAAAAAAAACTTTTTCAGCAAATTAAGTTTTACAATGAAAAGTAAAGAGCTCCATTAAACCAAACATGAGCAAAAATAAAATCAAATAACCTACCAAGCGTGAAACTACCATAAATAAGCATCGATAAATAAATGAAACCCAAAACGAACAGAAATTACAATAAATAACCGACTCGAACTCAAAACGAGCAGAAATTAACTTGAGTAGGGCTCAAAACCCCCTATGCCTTCCCAAGGCCAGAACATAATTTGCACTTTACTAAAAGATATAAACATTTTTACTTTTATAACTTTAATAAATCAAATAATATTAACATTTTGATTACTAAATATCAGTATATGTATATTAAACTGACAATGCATATTCATTTGTATTTTTTTTTCAGAACAACCCTTGCCCTGAGGGCTGTGGGGGATTTTCATCCTCAAAAACCTAATTTCCAGAAGTTTCAACTATGTTGAACAAAATGGCTATCTCAAAATTTTGATTTTATGTGTTTGCGGAAAAGGTGGGGGTGAGAGGGGGGTTAGTTGCACTCCAATCACTTTCGACTAATAAAAAGGGCCCTAGCCCTTTGAATTTCCAATTAAATGAGCCTTTTTTGAAGTTTCTACGACAACAATTTCTATAACAAACCTGATATGCCTCCAGGGCATAACTTACAACCCTTGCCCTGACGGCTTTGGGGGAGAGTCCTCCTCAAAATAATAATTTTTATAATTTCTATGGAAATCAACTACGCTGAACAAAATGGCTATCTAAACATTTTGATTGGATGTGTTTGGGGAAACGGTGGGTTTCGAAGGGGTCTAAGTTGTCTTCCAATCACTTTCAACTATTAAAAAGGGCACAATCCACTCCAATTTCCAATCGAATGACCCCTTTCCGAAGTTTCTACGACAACTCCTTCGATACAAAGTTCCCTAGTCTAAAGGAAAAAAAAAAAATAAATAATACATTGTGCCAACATCGTTCTTCACTTAGGCAGCGCGATTGCGCTGCCTGTGATTTGTCAGATTTACAACGTATACGTGATGTAAATATTTCCTTATGGCATTTTCAAATTCAAAATCCTAAAAATTATTTCTAAAATAAATCTCTGTTGATTTTGCCCCCTCGTTCGGCTCGTCGGTGGGCGGGATTATACCGAATTCCTTTTGTAAGAAGTGAAAGGTCAAGGTTTTCACTTAGGTATCTAATGCACTTCATTGCAAATAAATATAAGCTAAATGATAAACCTCAGATTGATCAATCCCAAAAATTTCAGCTGTATTTAAAGAAGCAATTAGTAAAGATTGTTTTTTAAGGTTTTTTTAAAAATTAAGATGGTTTTGTTTGTTCTTTGTTTTGTATCCGCAGTGGGACGGCCTTTCATTCCCCTCTTGCCCAGCATTTCTTTCCAGCCCAGCATTTCTTTTCTCCCTTCTTTTCTTTTATTCCTTGTTTCCTAAGTTTTTGTTGTCATCGTTCTTTTTTATTAATTAAGTTGATTTTGCTATTATTATTATGACGAGATGTTTTGTTTTGTGTATGTTCCATTATTTACACACCCAATCTTAAAAGCTCTGCTCTCTGTTGGGGGTAAATTTTTTTTTGTATTTTTATGTAGTTTAGATAAAGTTTAAGTTGACCTAGATTGGGTAATGCTCAAGGGCGCCGACAGAAAATCTTCCAGAACGGGGGGGGGGGCAGACGCAAAAATAGCAGTGGGGGTTGAGTGACAGTTTAGGTGGTTTACGCCACCAAACTACGACTGTACCCCAAAGACGACGAATTTGCAATCAATTTAAAATTCTGAGAAGCTAATTTATTAAAAGTATCAATAACTGTATTTTAGGCTTTCAAGTTGCAAAAGAAGTAATACCACACGGTGGCAATACTGCATTCAACCAAGTTGATTTGCTTTATTTGTAATGAAATTAGGCTATGTTTGGTGATCCGTAATTGCGTATCAGCTATAACGAGGGGGGACGGTGAGTCATTGTTTAGGTGGGAGTAGGGTTGATTCCTACAAAAGTACATTTTAATGGACAAACTGCTTACTCTTCGCGAGGCTTCAGATAAATGTTGAAAGAGGAAGGGGGGGGGGGTAGGAATTAATTGATATTTTTCTCTATATAGCTAATATGTTACATTCCCACATCTGCCAGCATAGAGATGGAAAAGGCAAAGCAGGCCATCATCAGCCCCGCCAATAAATTTCTTTGGGGTGGCAAATACTGCTAGGAACTTAGTTTTCAGCAATTTTAGATGGTAATATTGTTTCTTTTTTAACTTAATATGAAGTGCTTTAATGTATTTAAAACAAATATATGTAACGTATTTATCGATAAGAAAATCTTATTGTAGAGGTTATGATGGCTTCATTTATATAGAAGATCGAAAATCTCACAGAATGTCCATCCATACAAACAATAATACTCCTTTTCATCCAACCAAAATTCTTTAGTACTAATATTACTAAGGACTTTTCACCAAAATTACTATCCATCGCAAATTTTTTAAGGATATTCAAATTTTATCCATAATTGAAATTGCAAATTTAAATGTAGGACGGTACTAATCAACATACAATTATTGATTTACACATTTAAAAGCAATTGACCAGGGATTTAAGGGACCAGTACCTCAAATTATATCTTGGTTAAGCCTGGGTATGATTTGAAAAACAAAGAGAAATTAAATATAAAACGAGCTTTTCAATTGAAACCAAGGAACAGATTTGAAACCTATCTGAATAGATTGTTCTTTTTATGAAGGGGGCTGTCTCCTTCTTAGCTCCTTATTCTTTACTGTGAAGTTTGGCCTTTTTCCAAACTTTTAAAGAAAATTTGCAATCGGAAAAAAAAAAATTCAAAGCACTAAAAAAAAATTTCTAATGAGAAAGGTGTCGAGACCGAAGAATTTATATTTCTTTTAAGGTTTAAACTTGCTCCTTACTTTAGTTGAAAAACCTTTTCTATTTGATTAATTACATTTCATGAAACTTTAAAGTTTTATGAATACAATACTTTTGGTAATGCAGAAAAAACAATTAAAATTCCAATGATCTCTGCTTGGATTTTGATGGGTAATCACATAGTTCATGGTAACGAACTGTAAGTAAGGAGCGACCTGGCTCAATAGTAACAAAAACTCTAAAACACCGAATTTTGATACCAATGGATATATGAAAAGAATTGGTCTATTATGCTGGTTTCAAATATATTAGTTTCATTAGGTTTAGTCTTACCAATCAAAAGCTACGAGCCTGAGAAAATTTGTCTAATTTTTGAAAAAAAGGGAAAAGACCCATTTGAAGTCATATAATTTTAATGAAAATCACACCATTAGATTTAGCGTATCAAAGAACCCTACTGTGGATGTTTCAAACTTGTATCTGAAAAAATGTGGAATATTGTAATTTTTACCAGAAGAAAAATCATGGATGCATGTTTATTTGTTTTCTTGTTGTTGTTTTTCCCAGGGGCGATTGTATCGACCCAGTAAGCCTAGAACGTCGGGAGAGGATTCATTCTAAAGAAAATGAAAAATTCTAGGCCTAGTGCCCTTTTTAAGTGACCAAAGAAATTGGAGGGCAACTAGGCCCCCTACCACGCCACTTTTTTCCCAAAATCGTCAGATCAAAATTTTGAGATAGCTTTTTGTTCAGCATAGTTGAAAAGCCCAATAACTATATCTTTGGAGATAAGATAAAATAACCCCCTACAGCCCCTGGGGAAAGGTTTTTGAATTATAAAACTCGCCCATTCAGAAGAAATTTTACTCTGGGTGAATTTGCCAGAATTCATATATGAAGTTTCTTTATATGTATTGCTTTCTCTTTACCAATTCAATTTTATGTGTACGGATGTTAAGGGGGGGGTAATTGTCTGGGGTAAGTTTTCACCAGGATTGAATTGTCCAGAGGATATTTCTATGGGGAGGGGGATTTTTCCGTGGAGGTGGAGCCAGGTATCCTCACGTTATTTAAAAGCAGATCAGAAATTTAAAAAAAAACAAGTTTTTTCAACTGAAAGTAAGCAGCAACATTAAAACTTAAAACGAACAAAAATTATTAAATATATGAGGGGGGTTGCCCGCTCTTCAACATCTTGCTCAATTATGCTTAAATTCAAATTTTGTCCCAATTCTTTAAAAACGACTCCTGAAACACAAGGGTCGTTTAATTAGAACAAAAAGTAATTTTTTTTTAAAGTGCCAAAAAACTGTAGCGTGAAAAGCAAGGTGTTGAGGGGGGGGGCAATTCCACTCATATATGTAATAATTTCTGTTCATTTTAATTTTAATGTTGCTCCTTACTTTCAGTTGAAAAAACTTGTGTTTTTTCTTTATTTAATGAAGCTTAAAGACAAACAATTTTGTTTCATCATGTTTCATCTTTTTTTATTTCAATAAATTGAATTGAATTGAAAGGCAATGTAAAAAATATGTCAATTAAAGTAAAAGTGTATAAAAATGAAAAAAGTAAGTAATTACAAAAAATACACAAAACAATGGTGTACTTACAAAAAACTAAGATATAAACTCCCAGCATTCAATTCTGTTCAGCAATGCTGAAGCATTGGATGGATATTTTTAAACAATATTTACAGTATTGAAATTGGTTATCAAACGCCAAAACATTTAATGCCTTTAAACTCAGTGTTTATAAAAAGTAAAGCATTATCAAAGTAGTTTTGTTCAAAGTAAAACATTAAAACTAAGATTAAGAAAATCAAATAAAAACTTTTCATTCAGTACTTTTAATTTAATTTTGAATACGAAAAGCCAGTATTTTTGACACCTTTATACTTCATAACTGTAAAAAATCATATCTTTTTCAAAATGACTACTAGATAAACTCCTGGAAAAAATTTGATAATAAAACACGAAAAATGTATCCTTTCAGGGGGAAGATACAGAAATTCCCAGAATCCCTTTCAGGGGAAGCATTGCTGATCATAGTGGCTTCATAAATCAGCTCATGGGTACTCTTGCAATGCAAGCAAAAGTTGACAGCATATTCTTACCAAAATTGACCCTTATTAAGTTGTTTTCCTTGTGTTTTCTATAATTATATGAACTTTCTTGTGTTCTAACAACTGCATTAATTACAAATAAACAACTACATATTTAGGATCACCATAAAAAGCTGATTCTTTGACTGAATGTTATCAACAGTTAGGCTCTTATCCTTTTGTTATTGACAAGGATCGTTATTTACTTACCATTCATTACTGTGAAGAATTAGATTTTTTTTTTTTTTGCTCCAAACAAATCATATAGAAAAAAATGTTTGTGGAAAATTGGTTAGGGGTTACTCAGTCACAAATTCTACCAGAAGCTTTGTTTTAAGCAATTTTATTTGGTATCATTTCTATTTTCCTATTTATATACAATATTTCATTGTATTTAAATAACAATGTACTTAACCATCAGAGACCCCAATTATAAGGATTGCAATGGCTTCAGACACATAAAAGATCAAAAGCAATGCAGGGTTTTAATCCATAGAAGCAATAATACTCCTCTTAGCCCATCCTAATTGTACAGTAAGAATACAATTAAGAAATTGTGGAACAAAACTACTATTCATCATGTCTTGGACTACATATTCAAATTTTGTCCTAAATAAGAATGACTGCTGAAAAATAAGGACGTTTGAACTGGAAAAACATACAGCCTCCCTCGTATACAGAAAAATTTCTCTTTGTTTTAAGTTTTAATGCTGAGCTTTACTTTCAGTTGAAACAAAATTTATACTCTATCCTATAGGATTTGTTTTTAAATTTTATTTCTTTTAGTCCTTCTTTTGTATTTTGGGGGATTGGATGACCATAGTAGGGTAAGATCCTAAAGAAACTAATTTGCTTTCTGACTTGAAATGAGGAGTTCTGTTCATCTTAAATATTCTTGATTCTAACTTGGGGCTTGACTCTGTTTTATTGAAACTGAATTAACTCGCCCTCCCCCCTCCAAAAAAAACGCCTTTTGAAGGCACTTCAGAACAAAAAAAAAATAAAGTAATTTTAATTACAATGTCACCCATATGTATTGTTAAAATCCATTGCCCCTCCCCCTAAACATTTTGGCTCTGGTCAGTATAAGACCAGGTCCACAGGAAGTAATTACTTGTAATCCTTAGTCCCAGCCTGTTATCTCTATGCACTTCTATCACATGGCAACCCTTCTACAGTTGTGACTAGTGTTGTAACTGGTAAAATTGGTCATGGTTTAAATTGGGTATTTTATATATTTTATGTAAATTATGTATTTTACCTATTTTACTGGTATTTTACTGGCATCTTATATATTTTACATTGCCTTGTAATTTTCAAAGCACAAAAGTGCAAAGAGGCTGTCAGAAAAAGATTGAATATGATTTTGTTTTGTGTATAGCTGCGTTCTTGGGTTTAAAAGGTGGTCTGTCTGACTTAGGTCTCTTATTATCAGAACAATAATATAGTACCAATAGTTATTGATTTTAAAATGGTGAAATATTAGCTAAAATAAAATTATATTAGTTCTGTGAACTGTTAAAGACAGAAAGGGCTAGAAGCAGAATTGACATATGACAAACAAGAAATAAATAATAAAATTAAATAGCCAAGACAAATGAGGGTATTGTCATCCAGCAGACAAAAAAGAAGCAAAAATGATACAGGCAGTTGTTTTGTCAGGGACTTCCTCCTAGCCATCTTCAATGCTCAAAAAAAGAAGGAAAACTGATCTTTGAACTAAGTCTAACTGAGCAGAAGAAAGACAATCAAACAAACCAAAATAAATAAAAGACTATTCACCAATTAGATTGGGCAAGAAATCTCTGCTTATTGATTGACTTAGCTTGCCTACTGACCTAATTTTCATTAAAAGTGTGGACAGATGATCTTAATTTAAACTGAAGAAAAATTTTATCTCCAGTATCTGTATTAAAAACAAGGTCTCAATTTACTGATTTGTTTAAAATTTCAATTACCTCCAAAAAGAATGTGGGAAGTCAGTCATTTGCTTCATATATTAAAATTGCCTCATCAAAAAAGACTACATGATCTGGATTTTCAGCAACATGGAGGGCCAAAGCAGAATCAATAGCCCTTTTCTAAGATTAATCCTGCTTTTCAACAAATTGCTTCCAAATGAGTTGTTACTGACTACAGTGTCTAAAACAAATTCTTATTCTAGTTTAACAACCCTTGTGTTTTGGCAGTTGTTAAAAAGAATCTTCAGATAAATACAGAATTAGCTCTAAAGAAAAGACAATTGGAGGGTGGAGGTAGAAATTGATAAATAATCCTCAGGGCTGTATCCAGGACTTTCATTTAGGGAGGTGAGGGTGGGGCTTCAGAACAAGCACAGTCACCTGAATTGAAATCTAAGTCTGAAGGAGAGGAGCTAGATTCGCAAGCAAATTCCATTGAAAACTGTCTTGATGACTGAAAGTGACTGAATGTTCCACTCTTATGATCCAGTACTTACTTAATCAAAGCCATCAAAGTGTTACAAACCTCTTTTTTAATTATATTTGGTACTTGTACAAATAAATGAAAAATAACATGTATATGATATGAGGAATGTGACTGAATAAGGCTATCTAAATATGCAAGGCTGTTAGAGTAACATTTCTTAGGTTTCAATGTAGAGAAAAAGCAATTAATATGATTTTACCCCCAAATAATGGTAAATGTGATTTATTTATTTTAATTTTACCTTAAGCCTTTTGCACCTTAGTACCTTACCTTTTGTATGATTCATTTTTTTCACAAAATACATGTCTGAAATCAGGCACTGTCCAATTGCTGAGGTATTACTCTAGGAACAAGATTACAAAAGGGATAAACTAGACAGTTAATTAAATTGATACAAATCTAAATGAAGCAGCATTACCTTTTTTAAGCCCAGGAAATTGGAATCATTAAAAAATTTCATTAAAAGATATAAGTGATGCTTAAAAAGAAATGCTCAACTGGTACATAGCAATTCTAAAACACCAATTTTACCCTGTACTTCCTAGGGAGTACCTTATTTTACCAATTTTAGCTTATTTTATCAATTTTACTTACTAAGTTTTTATTTTATGATAATCTTACAACACTAGTTGTGACAAATTGCATATTCTCAAATTATTTTCTTTGGCCTTTATTTTACTCTGCTATGATAGCCTACATCAACACACAAAAGTTATAAACAAAATTTGGGATAAAAAGTTCTGTCAGTTTTGAATTTTCTTAGTTTTGACTTAAAGGTTTGACTCAATATTACTTAAAAAAGAAAAAATGAAAATGCCCCATAAAGGTACATACAGGAAAATCTTCTGGTGTACACCTAGTGGATGTATTCTTGACAACAAGGAATGGACTGGTACCATGTACTATAGTTGCTGCCAGGGGCACCATGAATAGAGGAGGGGGATTCCCCCCCCCCCCAGTTTTCAGCAATTCAGATAAAAATTTGAGATGGTTGAATAGTGGTACAAAGCACCACTATTTTACTGGGTGAGATTTGTCTATGGGTAAAGGGGCTGATGGAAATATTTGATGTAAAGCCAGTCTTAGTTGGTAAAAAAAAAAGTAATTTTAATAATAATGTCATTCAAATGAGTTGTTAAAATCTATTGCCCCTCCTAAACATTTTGGCAAGTGATGCTTCAGGTCAATTCCAGACCAGATCAAAAAGGAGTATTTACTTGTAATTCTTGGGCTCAGTCTGTTACTTCTGGCTACTTCTTTCATATGGCAAACCCTTCTACAGGACTAATTGTAGGCCTATATTCTTGAATTATTTTCTTTAACCTTTATTTTACCCTGCAATGATAACTCAACACAATAAAAGTATCAAACAGTTCGTGGTAACGAACTGTAAGTAAGGAACGACCCGTAGACTCCGAAGCCGCGCCGAAAATCGGCGGCGCGCCGCCGAAAAAAAACGGCGGCGCGCCACCGAGCTTGCATCAGCGCGCTGACGCCGCCGCTGATTCTATCGGCGGCGGCGTCACTAATACGCCGCCGTTTTTTTTCTCTTTTTTGATTATCGATATCGACCTCCGGGCTTCAACCGTCATCCCGGCTAATCTGTTTCTTAAAAATAAATACTGTCATCTTGGGCTCGCCATGTATATCGGTTCATAGAAAGGAGAAGAAGAAATTTTTCTTGAAACAAAAATTCTACCTTCCACTTTAAAATTCTGTTCATTTTTCTTTCTGATTTTTCGGATGAAAAGAGGTAGGTAAAAGAGCATTAGGCAATTCAGGATGTTGTCATAGGCAGCGCAATCGAGATGTCTAAGTAAAGAACAATGTTGGCACAATGTATTATTTTTTTTTTTTTTTCCATACCAGGGCAATTCGTATCGAAGGAGTTGTCGTAGAAACTTCAAAAAGGGCTCATTCGATTGGAAATTGGAATAACTAGAGCCCTTTTTAATAGTCGAAAGTGATTGGAAGGCAGCTAACACCCCTTCCACGCCCACCCTTTCTCCAAAAACATCCAATCAAAATTTTAAGATAGCCATTTTGTTCAGAGTAACTGATTTCCAGAGAGAAAATATGTTTTTTGAGGAGGTTACTCCCCCACAACTCTTAGGGCAAGGGTTTTGTAGTTATGCCCTGGAGGTATATAAGAACGATGTTGGCACAATGTATTATTTATTATTTTTTCCTTTAGGCCAGGGCATTTCATATCGAAGAAGTTGTTGTAGAAACTTCAAAAAGGGCTCATTCAATTAGAGATTGGAGTGGCTTGTGCCCTTTTTAATAGTCAAAAATGATTGGAAGGCAACTAACACCCCTTCCACGCCCACCATTTCCCGAAACACATACAATCAAAATTTTGAGATAGCCATTTTGTTTAACGTAGTTGAAGGGTCTGTAAATTAGGTCTTAGAGGATGACAACCATCCTCACAGCCCTAAGGGTAAGGGTTGTAATTTATGCCCTGGGGGCATATACGGTGTTTATAGAAACTGTTGTCGTAGAAACTCAAAAAGGGATCATTAGTTTGGAAATCGAAAAGCCTAGTGCCCTTTTCAATAATTGAAAGTGATTGGAAGGCTTGACATTTTTATAGTAGAGATCGATGTGGGTATAATGTATCATTTTTTTTGTTGTTGTTGTTGTTTAGACCAGGGCACTTCATATCAAAGGAGTTGTTGTAGGAACTTCGAAAAGGGCTCATTCGATTGAAAATAGAAAGGGCTGATGTCCTTTTTAATAGTCGAAAGTGATTGGAGGGAAACTAATCCCCCTCCCACGCCAACCCTCCCATTTGCCTTTATGTTTAAAAAGTAAATGTTGCCTTAAGATTAAATCAAAATGCACTGTGTTTATGCTAATTCCCAATAAGGCATCTCAGCAGTATCCCAAGAACGACTGAGGGTATTATGTTCAAACTTTCAGGGCTTCTTCTGCTCTTAAAATTTGACCAAATCAAAATAGCGTAAGTGTATCCAAGCTATCAAAGAAAGTAAACAAATTTGTTTGCGAATGTTATCAAGTTTTCCATTTCAGGTCAACTAGAGGAGGTATGAAACTAAATTAAACACTATTATTTGTGTCCAGATTTTTATAAGGGTCTATGTTGTTAAATTTTGCTGAAAAGTGTTTTCCAGCATACAAATAGCAGGCCAAACTATAAATTCTTAAAAAAAACGAAAAGATTTAAAGTATGATTTTCTTTTACCCTGAAAAGACTATGTCAATATAAAATGAACAGAAATTAATTAAAAAAACTGTTTCCAAAAAAATAAGTTTTTTCAAAGAAAAGTAAAGAACTCCATTAAACCAAAAATGAGCAAAATTAAAGTCAAATAATCTACCAAGCGTGAAACTACCACAAATCAGCATTGATAAATAAATGAAACCCAAAACAAACAGAAATTACAATAAATAACCGAGTCAAACTCAAAACCAGCAGGAATTAACATAAGTTGGGCTCAAAACCCCTATGCCTTCCCAAGGCCAGAACATAATTTGTACTTTACTGACAAAAATACAAATGAATACGCATTGTCAGTTTAATATACATATACTGATATTTAGTAATCAAAATGTTAATATTATTTGATTTATTAAAGTTATAAAAGTAAAAACATTTATATTTTTTCAGTAAAGTGAAAATTATGTTCTGGCCTTGAGAAGGCATAGGGGTTTTGAGCCCAACTTATGTTAATTTCTGCTCGTTTTGAGTTTGACTCAGTTATTTATTGTTATTTTTGTTCGTTTTGGGTTTCATTTATTTATCAATGCTGATTTGTGGTAGTTTCCCGCTTGGTAGATTATCTAGAGCTAGTATAGAAATATATCTATAGAAATGAATTACATTTTTTTGCACAGTTAGCAGAGCACACTGAAGTTGAAGTAGCCTTAAACTTTGACTTGAAACGTTATATATTGACCACTTCTTTCAGAAAAGAATTTCGGAGGGTTATTCCATGTTGATAAGAAAAGAGGGTAAAGGTGCAGTTTAGTTCCTCCTGTAGTGTAGGGTGCAGGAGCCCTATGGTGAAGGTGCAGGTTTGTTCTCCCTTATAAAACAACTTATTTCAGCAGATACAAAGAAGAAGCCCATTTGTGGCATTCTGTGGGACCCCAAGGTCCAGTACTAGTATCAGATCCCGCGAGTGGCAGTTTACGCTTGTCAAGTTCTGGCTGTACCAGCCACATGTGCCCCAGCTAAACGGCTTTTTAGCACAACAGGACTGATAGTGACTGCAAAAAGATCAATGGCTCCAGGCAGAGTGAACAAACTGACTTTTGTTACATCAATTGTAACTGTTGTGATGTAACCGCTGATTTAAAATTGTTGGTGTTGTTAAGCCATGGTATCTGATTTGTATACAGTATTTTTTCGATGTCGTTATTATTTTTTTTTTCACGTCCTTTTCGTATGTATTTGATGAACAGGAGATGTTTGAACTTCAAACTTTGAAAGTTATACACACATTAGCCCAAATCATTAACAAGAAGGAAATGACTAAACACGGGATTTTATAGGAACAATGCGATGTTAAACATAAACACAACATAGGTTTCCCTGGGTCTAGTGGCTAAAAATGAGAATTCTACTTGGTGAACATTGAGAATTTGACAGTGAACATAAACACTTTCCGCACGGCCCAAAAAATTCTTGTTTTGTCATATTGTTCTTGTATGTTTTTAGCCAACCATTTAAAAATCCTAACTAAAATCGAGGTTGAACGTGCTTGGTGAAGTGGAATTTTTATTATTATTTTTAATTAGAAAAATTTTAATCGGCGCGCCGTGGCGCGCCGCCGGTCTAAAATCGGCGGCGCGCTGCCAAAAAAAAATTCGGCGCGCCTGGCGGCGCGCCGCCGCCGATACTGAATCACACATTCGCCGCTGTCATTTCGGCGTGGCACGGCTTTGGGGACTAGCGACCCGGCTCAATGGTAAACGAAACTCTAGAAAACGGTATTTTGATACAAATAGATACATCAAAAGAATCACATTTTAATGCTGATTTCAAATATATAAGTTTCATCAAGTTTAATCCTACCCATCAAAAGTTAGGCGCCTGAGAAAATTTGGCTGATTTTCGAAAAAGGGGGGAAAGACCCCCTAAAAGTTATAGAACCTTAATGAAAATCACACCATCATATTCCGCGTATCAGAGAACCCTACCATAGAGGTTTCAAGCTCCCATCTACAAAAATGTGGAATTTTGCATTTTTTGCCAGAAGAAAGATCACGGGTGCATGTTTATTTGTTTGTTTTTTTTTTCCCAGGGGTGATTGTATTGAACCAGTTGTCCTAGAATATCGTGGAAGGGCTCATTGGAATGGAAATTGAAAGTTCTAGTGCCCTTTTTAAGTGACCAAAAAAAATGGAGGGCAACTAGGCCCCCTCCCACGCTCATTTTTTTCCCAAAGTCACCTGATCAAAATTTTGAGATAGCCATTTTGTTCAGCATGTTCGAAAATAACATAAGTATGTCTTTTAGGATGACTTAATCCCCCGAACTTCCCGGGGGGAGGGCTGAAAGTTATGAACGTTACCCAATGTTAACATATAGTATTGGTTATTTGGAAGTATACAGACGTTTTCAGGGGAGATTTTTCCTGGTAGTGGGGGGGAGGTGGTTCAGGGGTTATGTGGGAGGATCTTTCCATGAAGGAAGTTTTCATGGAAGAAGGGACATTGCTATGAAGGGGACACTGGACTTCCCAGCATTATTTAAAAAAAGATCATAAATTTAATATAAAAAACAAGTATTTCAACTGCAACAGCAGCAACATCGAAACTTTAAATGAACAGAAAATATTACATATATAATTGGGTTCACCCTGTAGTCAATGCCTTGCTCTTTAAGCCAAAGATTTTTTAGTACTTTCATAAGAGCTATTTATTCTAATTAACAGCCTTTGTGATTAAGCAGTCATTTCTAAGGAATTGGAACAAAATTTGAACTTTTGCTTAAAGAGCAAGGTAATGACTAGGGGGCAAACCCCCTAATAAATGTATTAAAAATATATGAATATAGAAGTTTGTTATGTAAGTTAATTCGTAAGTTACGTATATTTATTACTAATAAAAACGTTCGTAAATGAAATTAAACAAGGTTCGAGAAAGCCATTTAATAAATAAAAGTAAATTAATATAAAAATTTTGTTTTAATTATTCATGTACGGTGAGCCAAGATCAAAACCTGCATTTATTCAAAAACATTCAAAAATTAAATAAAAAAAACAAGTTTTTTAAACTGAAAGTAAGGAGTGACATTAAAACTTAAAACAAACAGAAATTATTCTGTATATGAAAGAGACTGTCCCCTCCTCAATGCCTCACTCTTTACGCTAAAGTTTGACTCTGTCTCACAACTTTATTTTTTAAAACAATAAAAAACTTTAGCGTGAAGAGCGAGGCATTGAGGAGGGGACAGTCTCTTTCATATACAGAATAATTTCTGTTTGTTTTAAGTTTTAATGTTGCTCCTTACTTTCAGTTTAAAAAACTTGTTTTTTTTATTTAATTAAACAAAGATGTAAAACTAAATACTGTTGGACTTTTTACCCCACATATTCTGCTTACATTCTATAATTCCTTTTTTATTTGTTGGTTTAACTTGTGGAGCACCTGGAAAAATACTAGTATACTGCTTAAAACCTTGGTTTTAGTTAGCCAGTTTATGTTTTAACAAATAAAAAAAAATCTCATTTTATACCAACTATTCTATACTTTTGTTGAATGCTATTTGCTATGCACAAAGTGCTTTGCATTAGAAAAAGCCAGAACTGTGTGAACCAAAGGTGGTTGCCAAAAAATCATTTTTATGCTTTTGGTATAATTGTATAAGCAGTCCACCACATAAGGAGACATGTTAAGAAAACAGTGCTTTCTTCAGAATATGCACAATAATCCTAGTTAATATATTTTGAAGCAAGAGAACATTTATTTTGACTTATTTCCTTATTTTCCTAAGAAATTCATGAATTTCTTAGAACCTATATGTTAACAGAGTATATACCCTCACCCCCCTAATGTGCAAATATATAGCCTACCCAGAATTGCATTCAGTATCTAAACATAACCTTCATTTGCATCACAAATGAACTTTACCTACACTCCTAAATATATAGAGATCAGGGTATATATTTGTACATAATGGGGGTGGGGTAAAGTTCATATGTAATTCAAATGAAAGTTATGTTTAGGTTCTGAATGCAATTATGGGTATGTGAAATTCATTTCTGACAAAAATGATTATTATATTTGGAAAGAGCATAAAAAAGGGGGTAAATACTTACCAAATCATATTATTGAGTTACAACTCAATGCTTTTTTTATGCTCTTTGCAAATATAATAATCATTTTTGTTGGAAATGAATTTTAATCCCCACCCCTATAAATACCAATTCAGGGTATATATTTGTACATTATGGGGGTGGGGGTAATTTTATTTCTGCTTTAAATGAGAGGTAAGTTTAAAATTTCCCCTCTCCCCCCTAATGTGCAAATATATACCCTGAATTGGTATATATAGGGGTGGGGGCTAAAATTCATTTTTGACAAAAATGATTATTATATTTGTAAAGAGCATAAAAAAAGGCATCAAGTGGTATATTCACTTTAGTTATAACTCAATAATATGATTTGGTAAATATTTACAAAAAAAGGCATTTAGTGGTATGTTTACTTTATTTGTAAGTCAATAATATGAATAATGAAAAATTTACCAGGCGAAGTTCTACATTATCTAGTTTTGAACTATCTTGGAAAAGGGTTAGGTTAGGAAAGTGAAACTTTCAGGGATTGGTCTATATGTCCCAGGAAGGTACTTTGAACCTACCTCTACTCCTTTTCTCTGTAGAGGGTCCAGACCTTTGATGACCTTTAAAATCTGTGTTATAAAAGTAAAACCTTGCAAAATAGAGCTTCTTCTTAAAAATAGTATAACAAAATTGTTTTCAGCTTCACAACTTTGCTCAATCCCAAATAATAAGGTTTTAAAGATATGCAAATACATTTCCTAAATTAAAAAAAAAGAAAACATTTATATGACTTAAAATTATGCTCAAATAGCAGGAATTGTATTTTCAGAACTAAAGCCAGAGAAAAAAGAACTGATAGGCCTAACTGAAAATTAAAGCAAAATGTTATTTTGTCAAAATTTTAATAGGTAAGCCTATAGGCTAGACCTTTTGTTGATAGCCTATATATAAGTCTTCCCAATTTTTCTTGAATAACAAGGTGTGAGGGTTTTAGTTTTACATAATTTCGCTCCATTGGATACTGGTTTTTTACCCTACTTTAGCCTGTAGACACATCCCTGATACTTTCATTTTCCTAGCCCCTTTCTAAAACAGCTTAAAGTAGCTAAAGTAGAATTTTACCGTTACATAGTTCATCCTTTAAATATTTACATCAAAAAAGGGTGAAAATTCCCTGTAAACTTTCTTGTAGGTCTAGCTAGGAAGATCAACGTAAACCAATCAAACTTGGCCTTACTAGAAAATAAAGACAGATGTGTAATGTAGAAATGTAATACAGCAAATACATACTTGAGCAGTAACGAATTGAATACTGGGACCTTGTGCCTTCTTGCGGTTGGAAAAAAAAGATTTTTTAGACATTTTTAAGATTTGAAATTTTTGGCTTTCTTCTCGATAATGCTGTTTAAACAATCAACACCATCTTTATGTTTTTAGTTGAATAGCATTATAAGGCCTGTTTTATTAAGAAGCCGTCATTCCATGCCATTCGTCACTTTCTATGTTTGAGTAAAGAATGATGTTAGCTTTAGTTACCTGCGGAGGAGTAGGAAGGCTTTTCTTGCTTTGTTCAGAAATAATTCCTTCCTTGTTCAATAAAGTTACGGAGTGATTAGAACTTGCTACAACAGCAAGTCCTTACCATTCACTAGCTCAATTTAGCGGAAAGGAGTCATTCCTTATAATTCCTGAATAAAACAAGAAACCAATCAATTCGAATAACGCTCTATTAGTAAAACAAGTCTACAGTCATAGCTATAAGCCATTGTCCATTTGGCTGATTCTGCCATCTTGCAGAAAAAGCAACATCGAAGGTTGCAGTATCTGCAAACTGCCAATACGGAGCCTGGAAAAGAACTCTCCGTTTGAAATAAAATTTGCAGATTGGCGGTGCAGATTTGTAGAATCTCCCAAATGGAGACTGGCTTTATGACTTTTAAGGAAGTAATTAATCGATTAGAAGTGCTGCCCTTTTTTTTCACCCTTTGTGCCGGTAGACATAATATTTATTAAATAACGACGAAGACCACACTGCCTTTCCATCATAAACAATAAGTAGAACAACAGGGAAATTTTTATACAAGACAGTGGAACGCAACTTTTAAATGAATATTTCGACCGTATATCCAAGGGCCGTCCTCAGCAAAACAAACTAAGAAAAAAATAATATAAAAGAAACTGACATTAAAATTTGATCATTAAAACTGAAAAAGTTTTTTAAGATTTTCAAAACAGCCCTAATATCATTACTTCAAGGAAGTTCAACTAGGACTGGTACAACAAGCAAAGTGGAAAAAGAAGAATTCATTCAAATGGAATAAAAATTGCTAACAGACAAGCTCTTAAAGCTAATCTTGCCTTCTTGGCAGCCAGCCTAGAAGATCTATCCATAAGAGGTTGAGTGGAATTATTTACTGTTTTTTAATATAATTAGTTAAATCATTTCTAATTAAATTTGTATATAGGGCATTAAGTGAACATTCCCCCAAATCTCTATTTAAAGAAATATTACTGTTTATTTTGATTCTAATTTCAATTGCCTCTGGAACAACTTGTTTTATGCCTAAATAATTGCTAATAAGGCAAGTTTCTTCAAAAAGCATTTTATGGCTAGGAAAAAAATTTTCATTAAAAAGTTGTGTTCCACTGTCTTGTATATAAATTTTCCTATTGTTCTACTTATTGTTTATGATGGAAAGGCAGTGCGGTCTTCGACGCTTTTTACGTCTAGCTTATGGGCTGCAGTTGACCTATGATATCTTTTATTTTATTAGTTTAGGCAATGAACACGCTAATATTATCAATCAACAAATATTTTAGAATCTTGCAGAATTGAAAATCTTATTCCTAAGTCTTTAAGATATAAATTGCATTCAAATACCTGGAAAGAATCGACAATTCACGCTCACATTACATTTAAAAACTCTAGTCCACATTATTAAGGAAAGCAAAACAAAAACGACATATTATTTCCTCAGAAAGAAAATCTCATGAAAAATTTTTAAGTGAAAATCTGTCCACGGTTGATTATTCTCAGGCTATAAGATTAGAAAAGAATTTATTTAGTAACGATTTTTTTTGTCTAGAGAAGGTCTTTAAAAGAAATTGGAATGTCTGAGGTACGAATCTTCGATGAATTATCGTACTTATACCCCGAGGTTTACTCCTCGACCCGCTATCGTTAATCTGTCCTCTAGAGCTCTTGAACCTAAGGAAATCCAAACTCTTGACAAAGGTCCGAAATTCTCTTTCCCACCAAAACAAGTTACACACTACACGTCTATTTCTAACCCAGATGAAGTGAGGTCTTGTTTCATAAATAACCTTTACGGCACCCAAAAAGAAGTTACGTCTCAAACTAATTTGACGCCAGAAATTTCGCACGACATGAAAATGTTGCCTAATCTTCGCAAAGACCCTTCAATTATAATAACAAAAGTAGACAAGGGGAATTCACTTGTAGTAATGGATACGTTAGATTACGACAACAAAATTTATTCACGCGTATAAGACACAAATTCATATACTTCCATGACTCACGACCATACTGATAAGTTTGCGAATAAAATTATAACCGAATTAAAGAATCTAAAACATAATGGCAAATTCACCCCACAATTGTATAATAAATTTCTCCCCCGAGGTGGCTTTTGCCCAAAGTTTTACGGTTTACCGAAATTACATAATCAAAGTATTCTCTCAAAGCCAATTGTTGTGTATACAAAAGCCCCTGCTTCCAATATTGGAAAGTGGTTACGTACAGCCTTCAAACCTTTGCTTTTTTCCCAAAAATCGTTCATATGTAATTCGGTAGATTTAATGGAAAAACTTAAAAATGCAAGCATTTCAGAAAATATAAAGGTAAGTAGTTTTGATACAGTTTCTATGTATACAAATTTTGATGTAGCAACATCTGAACAGTTTTTAAAAAATAAAATAGAAGAAAACTATCATTTAATTGAAGATTCAACAACAGGAATAGATTGCGAGGTTTTAATGTCCCTAGTAAAAATTTGTAATAAGTATTCAATGTATTTTCAATTCCATCATTCTTTTTATAAAAAACAATGGTCTCCCTATGGGGGCACTGCTATCTGGATTATTAGTCAGCATTTATGTAGAACACCTTGAAAATTGGGCCTTGAATTCATATTTTTTTAAACAAGTCTATTGGGGGCGTTATATGGATGATGTAATATCGCTCTTGAATTATGGGGACAATGAACTTAGGGGTTTTCTAGATCACATTAGTACATATAACCGAAATATACAATTTACCTTAGAAATCGAAAATGCAAATAAATTACCGTTTCTGGATGTATTAACTATTCGTAGCATTGATAAACTGGATTTTACAATTTACAGAAAACCCACACAAAATAACAGATATCTACATTTTAAATCCAATAACCCCCACAAGTTAAAAGAGGTGTTGTTACATCTCCTGTCAATCGTGCCCTAAACATTTGCTCTGAATCTCACGTCACAGATGAACTAAATTTTATTAGAGACATACTTTCTGGAAACGGTTATCCTATTGTCTTTATAAACAATATAATTAGCCGAAGATTGGCAAGATACTCCCGTAAAATCAAGGATCTTTTACAATGTGAAGTTCCCGCCAAGCCCTCAAATATAATTTACCTTCCATATATTCCAAAAGTCACTACAAGTTTAAAAAAAAATTGCACACAAAATAATTTTTATGTAGTATTTACCAATAATTTTAAAATCATGAATCTCCAAAACTCTGGTAAAGATATAACCCAAGTTACTCGCCAAAGAGGGGTTTATCAAATACCTTGTGACTGTGGGCCATTTTTATGTTGGTAGAACCCATTAAAATTTAGAAAAAAAACGACCACAACAACACAAAGACGACATAACTAAAGCTTTAAATTCTAATAATACAAATATTTCTTTTGAATCTGCTTTAAGCAGGAATATCTAGGATAACCCTAGCCATAAAATGCTTTTTGAAGAAACTTGCCTCATTAGCAATGATTTAGGGGCTACCAATTTGGCTTTGCAAAATTAGAGCTGTTTGCTGTGACAAGTTCAGCAAGCGTCTTAATTATGCAGTACGTGAATTTGAGTAAAAATTTATTTTTGTTGCATGCAAAAAAATGCATTAGTGGTAAAGACCAGAGGCCATTATCACTAATAAAATCTTAGCAACACTAGCAATCAATTTGGAAGAATTTAACTGATATTAGTGACTATGTTTAACAAACAACTAATTCTTTACAGTGAATTCGATGTAACAAAAATCCGCTTAACTGCAAGCAAATTGCAACTTAAAGGTGTTCACGCCCGTTTTTGGCCACAGAGGAATCAGTTATCAATAAGCCAAACAATATATTGTAAGAATCGCTGTGGATAGTTTCGAATTAAGTGTTTTTTTTTTAATTTTTCCTATATCTAAGTTACGAATTGAGAATTCTTCTTCTTCCGTTCAAGTTTGATGTTAATTTTGTCGCAGGGCAGTAATTTGTAGTCTGGCTCCTAAAAACTCGAGTAATTTTTTGACTGGTATTTTGCTGTATCGTTTCCAGGCTGGTTAGCAATTTTTCTAAATCTTGCAAGAGATAGTTTTCATTTGCCTTATAATTCCATGGATCAAAACCATGATTTCAATCATATCATTCTTATATTATCTGTATTAAAAATTATTTTAGAATTGTACAAAAACGGTTTATATTTTGTACAAAAAACGTTTTGTTTTATACAAAATGATAATAAAATGATAATAAAATGACAAAACTTACATAATTGCATCAAGTCTATATCAGCTGTAAGTGCTGCGGTTTAATTTGCTAGTTTCTAAAGCAAAAGATGCTTAGAACATATAAAAAGTGCAGACACTATATGTAGACCAGTTTTGTTTTTGTATTTAAAATATTTTGTTTTCAACGTCTCTGTTTTACTAAAGACTTCAATAATTAGTTTATTTCATTAAAATATGTAAAACTTAATGTTATGACGTATAATCCGCCAAAATTAAAAAAAATTAATTATCAAACTTTTCGTATACAATCATTAAATGTATATCTACATTTTTTATCGCTGAAATTCAGCTGTTTAAGGAGGCCTTAATTTTGTGTAAATTTGGTAGCTCAATTTCAGTAAAAGCTGAAACCCCTTTTCTCTAATAGATCAGAAGTAAAGCGACAATTTCAAATTAGCTTGAATTTGAAAATAACCTTGCTTTGCGCAACTAGTCATAAATCTTGTAATGATATTTCTTTGTTCAAGTATCGAAAGACTTTTGAACCCGTAATAAATGTTTGAAGACCCAATTTAGACCAGTTTTGTATAAACCAAAGAGGAATGTAAGGCCTCGAAATACTGGGAAAAAACTGCTTTTTAAGAGAAAGGTCGGCGGTTGGCTAAAAGAACGGGAAAAAGGTCACTAAGCGAATCAAGTACCAAGTTGTATAAAATGTACAGATGAGAGACAAATCGGGTAGTTTTGCCTCAGAAGTTAGAAACTGAGTAAGTGAAGTTCTTTTTAACTCGGATAAAAAGCTACCACTAGGCTGTATAAATTTCTTTGGGAATAATACTAAAACAAAGTAATAAGCTTCACAGAGGTTTCTGTCACTTGGACTAGGTCTTATGGTGAATTTATTCAATAGTTACATTTGAGACATTTAAACTGAAATTGGATTGAGGGCAAAAATTCCCCTTTGAGGGTTGTCAATAGACTTATAAAGGATTTATTAATTAAAGGATACGTAATCTAATTAAAAGTGATTAAAAGTAGAAAATTACGCCCGTAAACAGTTTAGGACTCTAGATTTTTGTTCTATTAGGTGATTAGATTTATAATTCGGTTAATATACCGTAATTAGCCAAGGCTTGGGCCATTTAGCCAAAGAACAGCATTTCAAAGGTTAAAATAGCACAAAAATTAATTTCTTCCCAGAAAATTAAACTTGTGAATAACCGAGGGTTTCAGGAACGAAAAAAAACACTAACCAAGGAGTCAATATTAGGAGAGCTTTTGTGCCTCCCGTATCCAGCCTAGTGTCCCTTGGAACTTAGCTTATTATTTATAAAATATCTTACACCCAGAAAACTTGAACTACCTGGATAATAACAATGCTTACCTCCTTGTGGATTCTCAGACGTTACACGGAAGAGGACCTCGTTCCTCTTTTTAGCCACTCTTTCATTTCGTTAACCCGCGCCAACTATTTATATAAAGACGACCTCGATTCTATACAGATAGGTTAGGGGAACAGCGGAACTATATTGTCAAACAAAGAATTTCAATTCCTTTCTGTCCAGATAGATTCAATAAATAATTTTCTCTGGTGAAGTTAAAATTTATTAAAGGTCCAAAGAACACTAATCTCTTTTACAAGATATAAAAATAGGACCTTGGTTTAGATAAAACAAATAAATTGATATCTAATCAAATACGGTTATTCCTAGTTTCCAAGAAACAATAATTTCAACTAAAGAATCTTACTTATCTCAGGACTCAAACCCTGTCTAACTATTGAAGTATAATGCTTGCAAATAGAATTATTGATAGCTGTTGGGGTTCCACCTCTCTTTCTTTTCTTTTCAGATAAATGACCCATTTTCTTTTCTGTAATTATATTTGCTTATAAGATAATTTTTAATTCTAAGTTGAATTCTGGTTACTAAGCTAGATTCTTTTGCAGTAAGTAAGCTTTGAAGTAAATTCTATTTGGTCTTCCTGGTGTGAGCCATTAAAAGATAAAGTTAAGAAAAAGTAGAAGGGATTTTGAAAGGGGATTGAGAGAATTGGCTAGGGCCAAGCGAAGGTCCACCCCTATGCAAAGTTATTGTTCGGAACGAATATTATTTTTGAGTTAGTTTACATTTGTACCCCGTTTGGGGAAGTCTATTCTTTTTGTTATATGTGTGTGACCTTTGGAAGATTACAAGTAAGCAATTTTCTACAACTGTGTAGACTATTTTTCCAGGAACCCAGAAAGGGTAGGAACAGAGTTACGAGATGCCGTCATTATTATATTGGCAGGGGGGTTCGTTACTTCCAAGGAGATAGCTATAAATATTGCTGGTAACCAAGAGTGGGTACCCTTGGCCTTAGAGGTTGGCCATTTTACCGCTCGATCACATTATCATACCCTTGGGCAGGGTATACTGTAAATTGGGTATTAAAACAGAACCCCTGTGGTAGGCACAGGCATCCCATTATAATATTTGGTGCTGCCAGGTATTTTCCCTCCAGTAAGGGGTGTAGCACTATTTTTGCACCAATAAGTGGTGACACACGTACCTTACCACTACAATACCTGTGGCAGCGAAAAAGCAGCTATCAGCAGCACTGATAGTAACAGAATTCCAAGTTTTCAAAGCGACAATTTAATTTGGCCTACAAAGTAACCTATTGCGGTTACATATAAAAATTCGCGAAGAGAAAGAAAAAAATTATCTGGGCTGTGCCTAGTCAGAAAATAATAAAAAAAAATTACGAATCAATAAATCACGCAACTAATTAGTGTGCAAAAATAACAGGCTAATTGACACGCATTTTTTTCGTGAGAGACCGCAAGTTACATGGGTAAAAGAATTTTCATTTAGACTGAAGAAGTATTTTGAAGTTAACGTAATTTTGAAATAATGTCGGACAGAGATAAGATTAACTCAAGACCCAGAAGGGTGAGTGAAGTCCATAGAAAAATTAGGAAAATAGAAAGAAAGGCTAATATGGAGGACTTTGAGAGAGAGCACCAAGAATATAAGGAAAAAATGGAGGATGAGAAAGATGAAATTAGAAAGAATAGAAAAAAGGGACGTAAGTGCTAGATTAGCCTATAAAGAAAGAGACATGAAAGAAAAGAAACGTAGAAATGAAGCAGAAACAGAAGAAAAGGCCCATATGGAGGCTTTTGAGAGAGAGATCAACCGAAAAATTTCTGGTTTCCGGATGTATGCAGACCAACTAACATTAAAAACGCTAGCTCTGGTTAAATAGTCGTTCTAAGATATTTAGAAACCAAGATCTTCTAACAAGAATCGCGTTTAAAGGCATTAATCATAGCCATAGGGAGATTTTGAGAAAACTAGCAGAATTCAAAGAAGCTAGCAAGGCAGAAGATATTGCTTTCAGAATCCTTACGGAGGCCGATAAAAAAGCAATTACGAATATGTGAAGAAATTGTTAAGCAAAACGAAAAAGAACGATCGGCAATTGTTGAAATGATTCAGAGTCATACTTACATTTTAAGAGGAGGGATGCAAGGATATAAGGAGGATGAAAAGACAGTTCTTAAACGTCAGCAGACTATTGAGGATCTATATAATGAGTTGGATAGGGTTCGTCCCTCTGGTGAAAAGGAAATTATTGCTTACGAGGCTTACACAACAGCACTAAGAGAAAATTTTCAACCCTACGAAGAGATAAATAAGAGGGTTGACAAATTTCCGATGGAAATTATTGGCAGGGCTCCTCTATTAATTAAGAAAACTCTTAGACCGTGAAAAGGATGCACCTCTAAATTATACAAAATAATTGAGGAAAATGTAGAGGAAGAAAGACAGGTCCGTAGGAACGCCGATAAAAATGTTACCAGGATGCTGCAAAAACAATTGTCAGACTAATGAAAACTCGTTGGGAAAATTCGCAAAGTGACATTTTATCACAAAGGTACCTATAGTCCGTCGGATGGCCATAATAATTTGCCTAAGAATCAATCGCAAGAAAAAGAAAATTACCAGACATTAAACACTTTTACAGGAAAACATGCTACTGTCGTTGACCACGGGGGAGGTGGAACGGCCCATAAAACAAGTTGGGAGGCTGCGCGGCTCTGTCGGAAAAATGAAACGCTTGATACTCAAAATGTTGATAATCAGGTAAAATTTCTCAGAATATCTGGTAAATTATTGTTTCTCGGAAACTAGGAATAACCGTATTTGATTAGATATCAATTTATCTAATTAACCTAAACCAAGGTCCTATTTTTATATCTTGTAAAAGATATTAGTGTTCCTTGGACCTTTAATAAACTTTAACTTCACCAGAGAAAATTATTAATTGAATCTAACTGGACAGAAAGGAATTGAAATTCTTAGTTTGACAATATAGTTCCCCCTTTCCCCTAACCTATCTGTATAACATCGAGGTCGCCTTTATATAAATAGTCGGCACGTGCTAACAAAATGAAAGAGTGGCTAAAAAGAGGAACGAGGTCCTCTTCCGTGTAGCGTCTGAGAATCCACAAGGAGTTAAGTAATGTTATTATCCAGGTAGTTCCAGTTTTCTGGGTGTAAGATATTTTATAAATAATAAACTCAGTTCCAAGGGACACTAGGCTGGAAACGGGAGGCACAAAAGCTCTCCTAATGCTGACTCCTTGGTTATTGATTCTTCTTCGTTCCTGAAACCTACGGTTATTCACAAGTTTAATTTTCTGGGAATAAATTAATTTTGGTGCTATTTTAACCATTAAAATGCTGCTAAATGGCCCAAGCCTTGGCTAATTAAGGTATACTTACCGAATTATGAATCCAATCACCAAATAGAACAAAAATCTAGAGTCCTAAGCTAATTACGCACGTAATTTTCTACTTTTAATCAGTTTTAATTAGATTACGCATCCTTTAATTAATAAACCCTTTATAAGTCTATTGACAACCCTCAAAGGGGAATTTTCGCCCTGACTCCAATTTCAGTTTAAATGTCTCAAATGTAAATATGAAATTAATTCACCATAAGACCTGGGTCTAGCCCGAATGACAGAAATCTCTCTGAAGCTTACTACTTTATTTTAGTATTATTCTCAAAGAAATTTATACAGGCTAGTGGTAGCTTTTTATCCTAGTTAAAAACAACTTCACTTACTCAGTTGCTAACTTCCGAGGCAAAACTGCCCCGATTTGCCTCTCATCCGTACATTTTATTCAACTTGGCACTTGATTCGCTTAGCGACTTTTTCCCGTTCTTTTAGCCAACCACCAACCTTTTTGTTAAACAAAAAGTTTTTTCCCAGTATTTCGAGGCCTTAAATTCCTCTGTGGTTTATACAAAACTGGTCTAAATTGGGTCTTCAAATATTTATTACGGGTTCAAAAATCGTTCGATACTTGAACAAAGAAATATCACAACAAGATTTATGACTAGTTACGCAAAGCTAAGTTATTTTCAAATTCAAGCTAATTTGAAATTGTCGCTTTACTTCTGACCTATTTAAGAAAAAGGGTTCTAACTTTTAATGAAATTGAGTACCAAATTTACACAAAATTAAGGCCTCCTTAAACAGCTGAATTTCAGCGATAAAAATGTAGATATACATTTAACGATTTTATATGAAAAATTTGGTAATTAAATTTTTTTAATTTTGGTGGATTATAAGTCATAACATTAAGTTTTACACATTTTAATAAAATAAACTAATTATCAAAGTATTCAGTAAAACAGAGACGTTGAAAACAAAAAATGTTAAATAAAAAAAAAAACTTGTCTACATATATTGCGTGAACTTTTTATTTGTTCTAAGCAAATAAAAAGCAGATTAAACTAGCAGATTAAACCGCAGCGCTTACAGCTGATATAGGCTTGATGCAATTATGTAAGTTTTGTTTGTTATCCTTTTATTATCATTTTGTATAAAACAAAACCAATTTTTTGTACAAAATATAAACCTTTTTTGTACATTTCTAAAATATTTTTTAATACAGATAATGTAAGAAGAATATGATTGAAATCATGGTTTTGATCTATGGAATCTTAAGGCAAACGAAAACTATTTCTTCCAAGATTTAGACAAATTGCTAACCAGCCTGGAAACGACACAGCAAAATACCAGTCAAAAAATTACTCGAGTTTTTATGAGCCAGACTACAAATTACTGCCGTGCGACAAAATTAACATCAAACTTGAACAGAAGAAGAAGAATTCTCAATTCGTGAATTAGATATAGGAAACATTAAAAACACTCAATTCAAAACTATCAACGGCGATTCTTACCATATATTGTTTGGCTTATTGATATCTGATTCCTCTGTGGCCAAGAACGGGCGTAAACACCTTTAAGTTGCAATTTGCTTGCAGTTGAGCCGATTTTCGTTACATCGATTGCACTGTAAAGAATTAGTTGTTTGTTAAATATAGTCACGAATATCAGTTAAATTCTTCCAATTTGATTGCTAATGTTGCTAAGATTTTATTTGTGATAATAGTCTTTGGTCATTACCACGAATGCATATTTTCGCATGCAACAAAAATAAATTTTTACTTAAATTCACGTAAAGCATAATTAAGACGCTTGCTGATCTAGTCACAGCAAACAGCTCTAATTTTATAGAGCCAAATCGGTGGCCGAACTGAACTATTTGTTATGATATAATGCGAATATAATATTAATATAATAAAATTTTTGCTATATTATTTATGTTACACTGCGGACTTTTCTTTTTATATCATACATGGGTTTCTTCAAAAATCGTAACAATCATCGCTTTTTTTTCACTAAAATATAATTGAAACTATACGTGAAATTTTTTTATATGTAGTTTTTTCTATCTTGGGGACGTTTTTCGTCTAGGTGATTGGGAATTTAAGGGATTGCTCTACAGCCACAAATACCTAGGTAAAAATTTATTTTGTCTTTCATTGACCCGAGAAAAAATCAATTTAGCACCACCCCACCCACTCATTATCGTTCTACATCCACATGTTCTCCATTTCAGCCCAAAAATTCCCACCACCCTCCCCCCAAATAAAAACAAACAAACCTTCTTCCTAACTATCATTTCTAAACGTTAGACCGGATCTACATCTGAATCTTATCTACATCTTCTACAAGTCTCGAAAGCAAAAATCCCTGTGAGACCCCCACTTGTTAAAAACAAAACTAGCCCCCCCCCTCACTAAAAAAAATATAACATTTTATCGACCAAAATTCATCCGTCTTAATTTTAACCGATGAAAGGGTCAATTCTAACTTGCGAAAACAATTAACTAGAAAAATATATTCATATTATTTTCACAATAACGTAGTCTTGCGTGGCAAATTGAAAGGCCTAGAATGGAAGGGTAGTTAACTGGGACATTTCCTGGAGCTCCCCATATGTTTTCCCTTCAAACCTTTTCCTGTCTAAGTACCCATCTCTAGAAATTCCATAACTACTTTTAGAGATGGAAGATTAGGCGAATTCCAAAGACATCAACCTAGTAGCCAGACTTTTCCAGATCTACATGGCACATAAGTAAAGATACACGAAGCTATATTTTAGAAGGAAGAGTCTTTGGGAAAACAATAAAAACTTTGGCGTAAAGAGCGAGGCGTTGAGGAGGGCACAGCCCCTTTCATATACGGAATAATTTCTGTTCGTTTTAAGATTTAATGTCGCTCCTTACTTTCAGTTTAAAGAACTTTTTTTTTATTTAAAGGCTGCGAAAGCGGGGGGTTTGGGGGGCGGCAGCCCCCCAACTGTGCCTCCTAATCCCTGTACGTTTTAAGGTTCGACCTTGTAACTCAGCCTCTTTAACTCTTTAGAAAACGTAGTTTTTTTTTCAAATAATTAATGATAAAGAAGGAGTCCAATGATGATAATTGGCTTTTATTCTACTAAATGACAAAATAAGGCAAAAACAAGACAAACCTAAGTCATATATCCAATAATCACACTTCTAGACTAGTACATTAAACAAAGATTAAAAGAAAAATACAGAATGAAGATTCTGTTAGATGGCCATTTGTTGTCGTAGAAACTTTGAAAAAGGCTCATTAGATTGGAAATTTAAAGGGCGATCAGGGGCACCACTAATGAAGTGACTCCCCCCCCCCCACTAAAGGTCCTCAAAAAGGACTTTTGTCGGGCGTTTGACACGAAGTGAAGCTTCTGGAATTTTTCTTCGGGCGAAGACCAACAAAACTTATTGTTTCAAGCGTGCAAAGTCGACAGATGCCCATTGGACCCCTAAAAAATGACTAATCTAGTAGAGCCCAACAAAACTTGGTATTTTGTCGGTCTAATGTATAGTCATAAAAAACCTCCATTGGGCGAAGAACAACAAAATTTACTGATTCATCTACACAAAGTCAACAGAAAACAATTGCCTCCCTAGAAAGCGACTTGTTGAGCCAACCCCTACAAAATTTGGTTTATTGTCGGTCCAATCTAGTGTCATTAAAGACTTTCGTCGGGAAAAGGACTAAAAAATTTATTGATTCATCTGCGCGAAGTCAACACGAACTTAATATTTTGTCGGTCCATGACTATGTCATAAAAGACTTCCGACGGGCAAAGACGACGATATTGCTTGCTCCATCTGCGCGAAGGTGACGAAAACTAATTGGCCGCCTGGAAAACGACTTGTCGGATGGAGCATTGATATTTTTTAAAGTGTCGGTTAGCCGGGACAATTCCATTGGCTCTAATGAGAAAAACCTTGTTAGAAAATATTGTTTTCAAAATATCAGAAACAGCTGACATATTTTGTTAATACATGAGCCCATAGAATTGCAAGATATACTAAGCTTATTTAGAACTAGACCTCTCTCTCTTATTCTCAAACGCCCTATAACAAGTCATATTACCGAGGGTATGAAAAATTAAAACTGCAAGGGAGAGAAACACTTTTATTTCTAGATTCGAAAACTTTGCTGCTTTGTGACATTATACTTACTTTAAATTTTTATTTGATGAGACAACTAAAAAAAGAAGGCAGGAAGCCCAGTAACAATGGTTGTGCTGTTACTCCGAAAGAAAATTCTGCAATACATACATACGTCGAAATAAATTCCGACCAATCGGTTTGTCAACAGTGAGGAAATTTTACAGGGAATCAAGTTCTCAGTGATCTAGGAATTGCAAACTGAATTAGTGCAATACTTCATTTAATCAAACAGTTCGTGGTAACGAACTGTAAGTAAGGAGCGACCCGGCTCAATGGTAACCGAAACTCTAAAAAACGGAATTTTGATACCAATAGATGCATCAAAAGAATCAAATTTTAATGCTGATTTCAAATATATAAGTTTCATCAAGTTTAGTCATACCCATCGAAAGTTATTCACCTGAGAAAATTTGGCTGATTTTCGAAAAAAGGGGGAAAGACCCCCTAAAAATTGTAGAACCTTAATGAAAATAACATCATCATATTCAGCGTATAAGAGAACCCTACTGTAGAAGTTTCAAGCACCTATCTACAAAAATGTGGAATTTTGCATTTTTTGCCATTAGAAAGATCACGGATGCGTGTTTATTTGTTTGTTTTTTTCCCCCGGGTGATCGTATCGACCCAGTGGTCCTAGAATATCGTAAGAGGGCTCATTGTAATGGAAATTAAAAGTTCTAGTGCCCTTTTTAAGTGACCAAAAAATGGAGGGCAACTAGGCCCCCTCCCACGCTCTTTTTTTTCCCAAAGTCATCCGATCAAAATTTTGAGATAGCCATTTTGTTCAGCATGGTCGAAAATATGATAACTATGTCTTTTAGGATGACTTAGTCCCCCGAAGTCCCGGGGGGAGGGCTGAAAGTTATGAACTTTACCCAATGTTAACATATAGTATTGGTTATTGGGAAGTATACAGACGTTTTCAGGGAGGATCTTTTCTGGTAGGTGGGGGGGGGTTTGGGTCGGGGGCTATATGGGAGGATCTTTTCATGAAGGAAGTTTTCATGGGGGAAGGGACATTGCTATGAAAGGGGCGCCGGATTTCCCATCATTATTAAAGAAAAAGATCAGAAATTAAATAAATAAAAAAAGTTTTTCAACTGAAAGTAAGGAGCAACATCAAAACTTAAAACGAACAGAAAATATTACGTATATGATTGGGTTCACCCCCTAGTCAACACCTCGCTCTTTAAGCCAAAGATTTTTTAGTACTTTCATAAGAGCTATTTATTCTAATTAACGGTCTTTGTGATTAAGGGGTCATTTTTAAAGAATAGGGACAAAATTCGAACTTTAGCTTAAAGAGCAAGGTATTGACTAGGGGCGAACCCCCTAATATACGCATTAAAAATCTATGAATATAGAAGTTCGTTACGTAAGTTAATTCGTAAGTTACGTATATTTATTACTAATAAACACGTTCGTAAATAAAATTAAACAAGTTTCGAGAAAGCCATTTAACCAAATAAAAGTAAAATTAATATGCAAGTTTTGTTTTAATTATTCCTGTACAGTGAGCCAAAATCAAAACCTGCGTTAATTCAAAAACGTTCAAAAATTAAACTAGAAGAAAGTTTGTGGGTGAAGTTTGTTTGAAAAAAAGATTTTCTTTCAAACAAAGTTTGTTTGAAAGAAAGTTTGTTTGAAAGAAAGTATTACAAATTTCAAAACGGTTACGGCCAGGTAGCTCAAAGAAAACTATAAAAGGCCCCGTTACGAGCGAACTTACCTCGAACAGCAAGATAGCTTGGTGCAATTTAAGTCAACAGAAAGTTTAGTCTGTCTTCAGTGGTGCCTCAAGTTTTAGTGCTTCGTAGTCACCACCACCTCGTGTCTCACATTCTGAGGCTGCTAAAGATGTTTATTGCGAAATTTCAGCAGATGTCCTAATTGTATGTACACGGTTTGAAAGGATAGACTCCCAAAGTCTAGGCAGAATCTTACTTTTAAGGAGAAATTTCATCAACGAGTGTCAGTTTGTGAAAGGGCATTAAACTTTGAAAAATTTGATTGAAACACTCAATAATTTGTAATTGATAAACGAACAAATGATAATAAGATCAGGGATAACTAGAAAAAAAAATATACCCTTAACCTTTAATTATATATGATAAGGAAATGAGTTATCCAGAAGGGCGGTGTATATGTCCCTTTAATATGCAAACTTTGTATTTGTAACTAATTCAATTTTGTTTTTGTGAGTTAGAGGACAGTCTGGTAAGTGGTCATTCTTACATGATTGGAATATTGGAGCCACGCGAGTCTTAGAAATATTGGATTATATGTAGATATATATACAAAATAGCGCTATTACTATGCAGCGGATCTCTAGAAGTTTGAGCTTGCTCTCTACTTTTGGGGTTCTTACTCTCGTTTTTTTCGAGGTAAGCTTTAAAATGGAACTGAATTAAAGCATACCCAATTGCCTGCCAGAAACAAAGAAGAATACAATTTTGAAATTGCCTTTCAAGTTTAATAGGTTATGGTCAGGTTTCCTTATAAGTTGTTGAATTTGTTTCGAGCTTTTTATTTTTTCGAATGAGTAAAATACAGACAAACAACTGTGGTGAAGTTGAAGTAATATTTCAGACATCTCTCGAGGAAGCTCATCCTGATCCATCCTTGACAAATATCGGAGTCTGAATAAAAGTAGACGCGGCTGAAAAATCGAAGTTACTTATCCTCTCAGGTCTAAAACTATGGAATCTGTTGAAAGAAAAAAAAAACATTGGAAGAAGTTCGCTGTTCAGAAATTGATCGCGAAGGAACGGTAGGAATCAGCAATATATTCACTCTTCTTTCATATATTATTGACTGTACCGAGGTAGCAAAAAAATTGACGCTTGAAGTTAAGTTGGATTCCGTCACTAAAGAATTAGACGCTGCAATACAAGCGCTAGACACAGGGCGATCAATCAGCGAATATGGAAAAAGGCTTACTATTAGTGAGTCAGAGAAATTCACTTCTCAGTAAGTATCAAGAATGGATGGAGTAGAACATGAAGCCGAAAGTTTACAGCAAGTTAGGATCGTAAGAGCCGAAGCACTATCCCGGAATCAAGAAAGAAAAACTGTCAGATTTAGAAAAGTTGAAGCTTATCAAACTAGGACCATTTCAGCCAAAAATCGACTTTCAAATAAACGAGGAAACCATGCCCTAGAGTTTCAAACACCAGTTGCGGTTTATTAGAAACCGGTACAATGAGTACCAACACCTATAACATAGTGTCGAGAAAGATTTAAGCTACTGCTTTGCCTGTTCGTTGTTTCCAACTGGACCTGGCTGCCAATACAGAAACAAAGATTCTTCATTTATAACAGGAACTAGAAACTGGCACAAAATGTGAAGCAAGGGCGCCAAGGCTGAAGTGCTCGTCACTCACTTCCAATTAAATGGTCACAAAGCTCCTATACATGGTCTCATTTGTTTTATAGAGAGAGATAAATCATTGCCAAGCTTATTTATCAAGAAGAAACTGATGAATGATACGGAGTCAGAAAAAGAAAGAGGGCGTCGCATTATATACATGTTGTTAGATGTTACCACCACTCTAAGTAATCAAGGGCTGACATTTCGTGGGAAGAATCATGACGAGGAAAATCACGTTGAGCTAGCAAGTTTTCTTTCGAGACACAACCTCGAAATGGGCCATTTAAAGAAAAACCAGAACAAGCCAAATTTCACCAGCTGTCTGTCGGGTGGTAGCCAAAATAAATTAATTCCGATTGTTGGAAGAGAGCTAACTAAAAAAAAAATCGTTCAAGAAGTTAATGAAGCTGACTTCCTTGGTAAATTTACAAACAAAAAACCAACTGTCAGCCATGAAAAGTTTTTGGCCTTGGGTGTCCGGCACATTGATAGAGAGGGAGCCGTTAAAGAGCATTTACTCGTCATTATAAATTCTGAGTCAAAGAAAGGAGCTGATATAGCAGAAGAAATTGTACGAGTTTTGCGGAAGGATCGTATCAATAAAGAAAAACTGGCATTTCAGTGCTACGATTTTGAAAGTAGCATAAGTGGGCGTTTCGAGGGAACACAAGCTCACATTTCCAAGAAGTTAAAAAGAAATATTCAATACCTCAGATGCCTAGGCCACAGAGGGAACATTACCGTTCTTCTTGCAGTTATTTGCAAAAATGCTGGAAGCATCGTTGAGTTTGTCGAGTTGTTCTCTCTAGCGAAAAAGAACAGACGAGGATTACCTTTAGCAAGATGAAAATCGTCAAGAACAGATTGAGGTCAACTATGAGCAGCGATAGACTTGACCATCTCATGCTCATAATGTCACAAAAAGACCTACAGAAAAATTCACCTCAACCTACTTGTAGAAAAGTTGAAAAGTCGCACAGCCTCCAAGTTTAGTTAAAATTATTTAAAATCATTTTCTTTGTCTTGATTTTGCTTTTATACCTCAGTTTTCTCTACAATACATGAGAATTTTCCGCAACTCATAAACACTAAAAAACGAAGTAAAAATGTCGGTTGTTGTCGATACCTACCCAAATTCGTCGGTACATTTTGGACGTCCTCCCAAAGATAAAATGTTAGTGACGCCCCTGAGGGCGAGTGCCCTTTTAATAGTTAAAAGTGATTGAAGGGCAACGAGCCCCCCACCCCTCCACGCCCATCTGTTCCCAAAACACATATAATCAAAAACTTGGGATAACCATTTTGTTCAGTGTAGTTGAAAGGTCTGGAAATCATGTCTTTTAGGATGACACCCCTCCCCCCACAGCCTTCAGTGCAAGGGTTTTAAGTTATTCGCCAAGGGCATGTAAGGTTTTTATAGAGAGGGTGGTCAAATAACTATAAAAGGGGCTTATTGGATTGAAAATCAGATGTTCTAGTGCCCTTTTTAAGAGTCAAATGCATCCCAAATACATCCGATAAAAATTTTGAGATAGCCATTTGTTGAAAAACAAAATCGTATAACAAGGCCTTTGGGGCTCACAAAATACCCCAAATTCGGGGTTGTAAGCTATTCCCCAGGGGCATATTAGGTTTTTATGGAAGGGGTGGTCGTGTGAACTTTAGAAGAGATGCATTTGATTGGAAATGTCTAATTCTAGTTCTCTTTTAAGAGCCAAACACGATGGAGACCAACTAGTCCTCCCCCCCTCCCTGACATCCTCTTTCCCCGAAACGCATTTAACTGAAATTGTGAGATACCCATTTTGTTACCAATGGTCCGAAAATCATATAACAATGTCTTTAGGGTGGACACAGTCTCCCCGAGCCCTTGGGCAAGGGTTGTAAACTATGCCTCTGGACATACAAGGTTTTTATTGAACGGGTGGTCATACAGACTTTGGATCGGAAGGGGCTCATTTGATTGGAAGTAAGAAGTTTTAGCGCCCCTTATAAGAGTCAAAAGTGATTGGAAGGCAATCATCCCCCAAGCCTATCATTTCCCAAAACACATCCGATCGAAATTTTAAGAGCTATTTTTTCAGCATTGCCGAAAGGTTCAGTAATTATGTCTTTGGAGAAGTCAACCTCCCCAAAGTCCTCAGGACAAGGGCTGTAAGTTAGGCAATTCGTTCATTAATTACACATAGTGCATGTTATTGAGAAAGGTATGCATGTTTGAACTTTACTTTCCAAGAAGACGAAAGGTATTCAAATGAGCCTTTCAGAGAATGTTCAGGGGAATCTTAAACTAAATCAAAAGACGTTATGTGTATACGAATTGTCAAAAGTGTGTAAGTCAGGAATAACTGAGTATATTAATTTGGAAAATTCAGGAAATAATCTAAAAGGCAATATTTGCATTCTACCAACACTATTACAACTACCACCACTACTACTACCACACTACTCCATTTACAGTATTGAGCGGAAATTTGAACTAAATCAAAAGATGCTATGTGAATGCACATTGGCAAAATCGCGTATCTCAAGAATTGATTTGGGTATTAAGTTGGAACTTTCAGAGAACGCTTAAAGGGGAAGATCATCTTACCAAAAAGCAATATGCGGACACTACTGCTGAAGCTACTGCTACTGCTATATTTACTACTAGCACTACTACTACTTCTATTGCAACTAATTGTAAGGCTAAGAGCATTGTGATGGAAATTTCAAGAAGTATATGAACACAGAGGTTATCAAATGGACTTATTAACAGTGTCATAGCAATGGCTAATTGTATCAAGTTGAAACTTCCAGGACTTGATGAGAGGGATGTTCTATTGACTAAAAGACTATATATTAATACTACTGCTGCAAGGATATGAAGGAGAAATTTTCAAGGAATTTTGAGGGGGGAAAAGTGAACTGAATCACATTGCACAGTCTGTATGCAAGTTGTCAAAAGGGTGTCACGGCAATATCTTAGCAACAGTTTGGTGTGTGAAGTTGAAACTAACAGGGCTTGTTGTGAGGGATGTTGAACTAACCAAAAGAAAATATTTGCATCCTAGTGATTCTGCTCATACTACTACTACTGTTACTATTATTAACACATCTATTACTACTACTGCCACTAAAGCTTAGGCTAACTCTATTAATTCTACTAGCAAAACTACTACTACTAAAACTAAATGTATTAAAGCAAAAAAAAAAATTGGGATATATGGAAAACTATATGGAATTAATTCGGAACACACTATGCCCACACAGGTTTTTAAGCGGAAACATCATATATGCTTCAGGAACGGTTGAGAGTATTATGCTGAAACTTTCAGCATGAGTTGAAGGGTATGTTGAATAAACCAAAGGTGCTATGCGCATACTCTTAAAGGAGCTAGCATACTTTTAAAGGAGCAACTAGCATACTTTTAAAGGAGCTAATTCGATTCAAAATTAAAAGTCCTGGTGTCCTTTTTAAGAGTAAAAACAGACTGGAGGGCAAGCAGCTCTTCTCTAAAACCAATTAATTTTCCAAACGCATCCAGTCAAAATTTTGAGACTTGTTCAGCATAGTAGAACGGTCCAGCAGCTATGTCTTTGAAGATATTGGGCATGTCAACCCCCCGTTATTATGTAATTTACCCATTATGCTTTAAAACTAAATCAAAAGGCATTGTTTATGGTTGCCAATAAGACTCAGCAATATATCAAGAGCGACTGGGGGTATTAAGTTGAAATTTTTGGGGCTACTACTATTACTACTTCTGCTCTTACAATTTAAATAAATAAAAAGAGAGTAACTGTATCCAGGTTGTCAAAGAACATAGATAGTATCTTGTGGGAATGATGGTAAGTTTCACTGTTCAGGTCAAACTTCAGGAGTTATAAAATTAAATTAAAAAATACGGTTTGTATCAGGATTAACCATTTTCGAAAAAGTTTCTCCGACATACAAATAGCAACCTAAACCATGGATTCTTATAGAAAAAAAGAACATAAATTAACTGAAAAACTTTTTCCACAAAATAAGTTTTTCAAAGAAAAGTAAAGAGGTCCATTGATCCAAAAATGAGCAGAAATAAAGCCAAATAGTCTTCCAAACAACAAATCACTATCAATAAATAAATAAAATTCAAAACAAACAGAAATTACAATAAATAGCCGAGTCGAACCTAAAACACGCAAAAACTAACATAAGCAGGACTCATAGCCCCCATGCCTTCTCAAAACCAGAACATAATTTGCGCTTTACTGACAACAAAATACGTCTTAAAATGTTTGCACTTTTTTACTTTAATAAATGTAAAATTATCAAAACTTTAAGGAATAAATATCAGTATATGTCAATTAAAATGACAATCCACGGTCATTCTTTTAGGGAAGTGCAAATTATGTTCTGATCTTTAGAAGGCATGGGGGTTAAAACCCCTAGTGATGCTGATTTTTGCTCGTTTCGAGTTTGACACAGCTATTTATTGTAATTTCTATTCGTTTTCAGTTTTATTTATTTATTGATAGTGATTTGCTGTAGTCTTACGCTTGGAAGATAATTTGGCTTTATTTATGCACGTCTTTGGCCTAATGGAGCTCTTTACTTTTCTTTGAAAAACTTGTTTCGTGGAAAAAGCGTTTTAAATTAATCGTATTAAAAAACAAGTTTCTTCCCATGAGAGTATCGAGAATTGCTATAACTTAGAACAAGCTCAAATTACCCTATGTATGAGAGGCTAATTGTTCCCTTAAGGCGTTTGCTCTTTATAATAGTTTTCACATGTAGTTTACTAAGCTTTTATTAGATATAACCCATGCAATTATTTGTAGACCACAAACGTTTAATTACCTCTTGGTTTAGAAGACATTCGTCCCCTTTTCGATGTCGATAGCATCATGGTTGCAGCAATTGTTGCAGCATAGGAAAGAACGAAGTTACGCCCAAAGGAATAGAAAATATATAAATCCTTTTTGAAAGAACTGTCAAGTGAGAAAATATGGATAAAAAATTATATGTTGTTAGACCTGTTAGTTCTAGTGAAGTACAAACTATACTTTATCGGAGAACAAGGGAGAAGGATAGGTTACAGGGAGTTGTAACCCTTTTGACATTCTGTCCATACTAGATCACAATTTCCAGTAATTCAATAATTATTAGCAACGCAGTTGTTGGTGTTATGACCTGGGCGTAATTTTCACGAACAAAAAGCAAATATCTTCACATAAAAATTGGTGACCAATCTCTGTTCATAATAAGAGATCACATTTCTTACACTCTTGGTAGTCGGCTCTAAGTTTAGTTAATAACAATAAAATTAAAAATTCATAGGTCATGTCAATATATGTTTTGGTGACCGGCGTTTACACCCTCCCCCCCCCCCCCCCCCCCAATGGAAAATGAGGTTTTCCAAATTTGAGAATTTTGTTTGACTTTTGTTTTTTTATTTTGCGTAGAGGCAAGGAATTTGGTACTTGTGTATTATACGCCACTCACTCAAGTTTACGCTGTGTAAAACTCGAGAACAAACCAGTTTCTTTGTTAATTTCTTTCAACTTAGCTCGAGACAAGGCAAATAACAGAATAGATGAGAAATATACAATTTGGGCTATATATTTGCACATGAGGGGGGGGATAAAGTATTTGGACAATTAAAGTCAAAAAACAATTCTTGCTTCATAATATGCAGAATAATTGTGCCTAAAACATTTTAAATGCAGACCCGCTATACTTTAACCCTATCTCCCCTCCCCCACTAATTTGCAAATATATAGCCCATATTTGTTTCTAAAGTAACGACAAAACTAATTTGTTCTGGAGTTTTGCACAGAGTAAACTTCAGTGAATGGTGTGTTATACATAAGTACCGAAATTTTTCATAGAGAGAAAGCCGGATTTCTCGGTATTATTTAAAACCGATCAGAAATTAATTTTAAAAAAAAAACAAGTTTTTCAACTGAAAGTAAGGAGCAACATCAAAACTTAAAACGAACAGAAATTATTACGCATAAGAAAGGAGTTGCCCCTTCCACAAGACCTTGCTCTTTACGATGAAGTTTTGACTTTTTGTCATAATTCTTTATGAACGATTCCTGAAAGACAATGACCATTTAATTAGAATAATAAGGTTTGTTTTTAAAGTCTATAAAAAAAAATACGTTAGCGTAAAGAGCGAGGTCTTGAGGAGGAGGCAACCCCTTTCATATAAGTTATTTCTGTTCACTTTAAGGTTCGATGTTGCTCCTTACTTTCAGTTGAAAAACTTTTTTATTTATTCAATAACTTATAGATAGTATTTGTTAATGGGAAACATACGGAAAATGTTTTTTAAAGAAAATTAAAGAGCCTCATTAAATCAAAAATCAGCAGAAATAAAGTCAAATAATCTTCAAAGTAAAAACTATGGAGTCTAATAGAAAAAAAAAAATTATAATTTTTTTTCTATGAAAAAGACTAGAACAGAAATTACAATGAGAAACCGATTCAAACCCAAAACGAGCAAAAATTAACACGAGCGGGGCTGACAAACCCACACCTTCTCAAGACCAACACATAATTTGCACTTTACTGAAAACAAAATATATTTTAAATGTTTTCACTTTTTTGACTTTAATAAATAACGAAGTATGAAAAACTATAAGGAATAAATATCGGAATATGTAGATTAAACTGACAATACACGGTTACTTGCTTTTTTTTTAGTAAAGTCCAAATTATGTTCTGGTCTTGATAAGACATGGGTGTTGTCAGCCCTACTCCTTTTAGTTTGCTCGTTTTGAGTTTAACTAGGTTATCTATTGTTATTTCTGTTCGTTTTGGGTTTCATTAATTTATTAATGGTGATTTGGTGTAGTTTTGCACTAGGAAGATAAGAAAAACAAACTCGTAGAATATGACAACGCTTTCGCCCGTGAAAACTTAAACAATAAGAACTTGTTGGTGGTCAAAGCCAACTATCCTTTCAAAGGAAAGCTAAACCTTCTTAAACTTTTTGGTGCCATATGTTTTTAGCTTAATTTTGTTCGGTTGATTAATGATTGTTCGGCTACATTTTTTTGTCTTCTTCATTTTTTTTTTAATTTGGTGCCCACTACTGCCAAAAATTGCAGGAGTTCATATGGAAATCTTTTCAACAAAAATGAATTTGCGGTTTCTTTCTAAGTTTTTAAGATACTTATGGTGTGTAAATTCCTTTTTTCAAGTTCTTTAGCACTTTTCAACGAAAAAAAACTCAAATAAAACTCTCAAATTTGGAAACCTTATTTTCCACGGGAGAGAGGGGGGGCTAAACCCCTAGAACCATTTGTTTTTCATCCTTTGGCATATAGCATTCTGAAGACAAAACGTGATGCAAGCCAAACTTAACACGCACATGACCTTACTTTATCTACAATATCGTATTATGCATGAGAGTAAATTTAAAAGTGATTTATGGCGTTACAATAAATCCTCTAATTCTTCTGTAATTCCTGCAATTCTGTATCTTTAATGGACGATCTATGTCTTTCCTACTTAGCCAGGGGTAAATATCCACAATTTTCTGCACGGCAAAAGAGGAGCTTACTCATATTTATACCAATCTGCTGAGCAAAATAAATAAAAACACGTTCAAAGTCATAACAAGTACTGACATGTACATTCTAAAATAATAGGTTCGGTAATTTTCCAACATTCAAGGAAAGTCATTTTGCACTGTATAAAGTTTTCTAACACCTTTGAATAGTTTGTTACACATTATTATGTTCTTCTTCTTTTTCCTATGTATTTGTGAGAAACTGAGTAATGTTCAAGAAAAATAGTGAGAAGGTTTTCATGCAATATATTTCAAGTCATACGGGGAGGAAAGCTTTTACTGTAAACAATTTGAGAAACAAAACAGTAACTCTTAACAAGGAAATGACGGTTTACTTATAGCTATTAGTTAAAAATCTCGTAAGAAGCAAGGAACTTGGGCTTTTTCAGAACTCGTGAGGGTCTAATACGAACTGAAGTTTTCTTTACCCTTTCCAAAACACTGTTGTCTAGACGCCTAAGCCTTACAGTTGCTTTAAACATCCTATCAGAAGGGTGCCAGGTAGAACTTGATATTGAAACAGTGTCTAAATTTGCACACTCCGGGACGTAAGATGAACGACTTCTATGACTGAAAAAGTATTTTCAACTTTTAATGGAAAAATCATTCCTTCCCCAGAATCACTTATGCTATTTGATATATTTGCAAAGATCGGCGCATTTACAAACTTATATTTATCCTCTTTGTCCAATAAAGGAGCTCTTGCATAATCATGTTCAATTGAAAGATTTTCAGTGGTTATGGAATCATCAGGGCTGTTTGAGCTTGGCAACATAGAAATACTTTTTTCACTCTTAAATCTATTTAAAGGAGTGCAAGGAACTCCATTGTTCACTAATTTCTGACGAGTACAATCAGATGACTTATTCGTTCTGGACTCTCGATAGAGCATATTTTTCCGCGGATTGCAGCCGAGAAATTTGAGACGAATTCCGTCCTTAGATAGCGGTGGAGCTTCACTGGTACATTCTTGAGAGAGTTTTATCGGCTGAATCGATCTTGAAACGTCCTTTTGTAGGTTCACTAAAGACGGAGCAGTGTCACAATACGAAACTTCTTCACTATCATGTTTATCTACAAATCTTTGAGTTACTATATTGGAGCAAGATCCATCCTTCAAAGCTTTAGCAACTCTTTTTGGTTGAACTTTACTGCGTGTTGGCTGCACACATATATTAGGATAACTAAGCTCAATTCCGTTATCGAAAATAATGACTTCTTCCAACTTTTTTATCCAATGCGTCTCAAGCATGGCCGAGAATCTGATTTATTTTGGAATGTAGGGGAGCTTTTAGGCTTAATATGCCTAGGAGTAACATTGTCCCTCATAGGTATTATAATTTTCCGATCGGAATTGCTAGAAGTCAAAGGTAAGGTAACATATTTCTCTTTGCTTAACGAAGAGTCACACGTCATGGGAATACTAACCAGGTTAACTTCCTGTTCAGGGGCAGGCTTGCTACACACCTCTTGGACAGACACAATTTGCACATTAGAAGAGCTACAAGAGGGTGCCTTCAAAGGATCTACCTTTGTTGGGGCTTTTACAAAAATTATATTCCCAGGTAAGCAGGCGCTTTTTTGAATGTTTATTTTTTTAGCTTGCTTTTTTTCAGCCAACAGTGTTATTCATTCCTTGGAGTCAAAAGTTTGCATTTTTGACACCAAGATTTGGCAACATGTTTCCAGTCATCTTTTGCGTGTCAGGAGCTTCAATGTCAGATTTTTTCTTCTTAATTATGTCAGGGTTGAAAAGATCTTTAGCAACTCGGATCAGACCTCGATTACCAGGTTGATTTTGGTTTTGCACTGTTTTGGAATGATTTATTGGCTTACAAACACCTGATGCATGTAATTGATCATTGTTTTTATATGTTCGAGCTGGCTTTACTAAGCTTAACATTGCCTTACTAGAAACACTGTTAGTAAAACGAATAAACTCTAGGTCAAGCTGTTTTTCACAATCTAAAAAAGAGCCAGTCCTCATAAAAACGGAAATTAGGTTTCTAACTTCTAAGTTTGAACTGTACTGAAAACATTCGAAAAAGTGGCCAACAGACACGCCAGTTTTATATGCAGCTTTTTGTTCACATAACAAAGAATTCACCCTCGTTTCTGGTAAATGATTCATGGCACCATAAGAAAACAATTTTAAATTTGCTAGTGTTCGAAGAAAGTCAACCTTAGGCACTATTCTGAAAATACACTTATTTGCTTGTAAATTTTTAAAGCTCATAAATGATAAATATTTAAAGTTAGGGAACTGATCTTCAGACAGACAAAATAAATTAGTTGATTCTTCCTCATTCCTTTCCGCGGTGATGCCAAATACTTAGTTAATAGAGTTTCAAAAAACATGTTTATATAGGTAGAAGGATCATCTATGGCAGATTTTGTTAGTTGAAGATGCTGATGGTCCTCTGGAGCCGTTGAGGTTTTGAGCCGAAACACAATCAGTCTTCCCTCCATCTCAAACAAGAAATATGGATTATTGCTTAATTTGATACCGTTAAACATCTCTAAGTCACCAAAAGAGCTCCACCCTCGCCGATATGGCTTCATCTTCTCACCAGTATAAGCCTTGACAAAATAGTCCTAAGAAATGGAAAAAAGAATATAGTACTATTACTACGTAAAACCATTTGTATGATTTTTATTCTGACATTAAAAAAAAAAATCACAAGAAATTATATTCGATACAAGATTTCCAGTGAATCTCTGACACTTCCACCTTTTTAATGCTGAAAGCTGAAACGAGGATAAACAGTGTCATGAATGTTTCAATTTAAAACAAAGCTAAATTAGGCCTACTATGAATCCTAAAATTCGGTTTTGTTTCTTCTCTTACTATTGCTACTGACAAATCACTATAGTATCAAGACTCATGAGGCAGATAGAGTTGCGCAAACTCCCAATCCAAATCAAGCTGGTCAAAGCTGCACACCTAACTCCCTACCACGAAGATCCACTTTTCTTATGATCTCTTCCCAGCCTATTTGAGTTGAATCTGATTTTCATTGGCTGCAGCTGAAATTAAGGTTTTTGGAAATCCTTCATCCTCAAAATATGGCCTACCAACCATAACTTTTCATTTATTACAACCCTACAAAGTGGGACCGAACCACATTTTTAGGAGAGCTTATTACTTAAAATACGGTCAGTCAACCGTACGTAAATCTATCCTATATAGATAATTACTCTGGAAAACATCCAGCATATTTCCTTGAACCTTCTACGTTTCAAAGCCATACTTAACTTAACGAGTCATTATCAGGACCACAGTTTATATAATTATCCAGTATGATCATTCCCTATGTCACCCATTATAAAAACCCGGACCGGGGTGCGAGTGCTCCAGAGAACGTAGAAACATAAGCGGCATCAGATATTTTCACGGGTAAACAAGTCAGACGCGGAACAATCGGAAACCCGCTATTACGAATAATGCACTTTATAACCATTTTTCATTGATAGACGCAAACACACTGATCCATAACTGCACGAAGAAGTGGGAGGAGCTTTTTGTTCGCACCGAGAACGAAGACAAGAAATAATCTGCGACAAGCTTACTGGATAATTATATAAACTGTGATCAGGACTTACAATACTCTAATCTTATTTCGAAGACCTATCTTCCAAACTTTTTTTCAACCTCGAGGAAACACCCTGTGCCTTGACCATTCTACTTTTACATCTTCAATGTGTTCATCATCTTTAATTATAATGCTATCTACGTGATGTTATCTACATAGGCAATTTTCTCGGTTTCTATCATCAACTCTTCTTCCTCATTATTCCTATTCTAAGCGCCTTAGTCATCTTGATGTAAATTGTCAAGCGAATTCTCGAGTCCTAAAACACTTTAAACTCAGAAAATCCATTAATTTAGCTAATATTTCCATATAGGGCTCTATAATCATCTGCCTAATTTCATTCGAAATGTTTACCTTCTCTTTGATTATACCATGTTTTCTCATAACTTTTGTGTGTATCTTAGGAACCAAATCATTAATAACTCTCAATAAAAACAGGGTTCCAATTATATATATATAATTATATATATTATATATATATATATATATATATATATATATATATATATATATATATATATAATATATATATATATATATATATATATATATAATATATGTATATATATATATTTGTATATATGTATATATATATATATATATATGTATATATATATATATATATATATATATATATATATATATATATATATATATATAGATATATATATATATAATATATATATATATATATATATATATATATATATATATATATATATATATATATATATATATATATATATATATATATATATATATTTATATATAACAGCTTCAAAATTTCTTTTTAAAGCCGCGGATTGCAGTTTATAGGCCTGGGCAATAAAACATAATGGAAAACATTCAAATTGCATCAAATATTTTTGTTTAGGCAATAATTTTTCCTTTTTTGCATTTTTTTTTTGTGACAAAATCAGTGGCAATTGGGTTTATAGTCATGCACAGCAACCGGAATGTCTCCTCCAAAGTTTGCAAGATCAAAAATAAAGATTTTATGCTTTCCATGGGACGCATTTTCGTTTCATAATTCAAATGAAAAAAAAACTGTAAAAATTAGAGCATAGCTAAATAGTGTTCCTTTATTCTGGCCAATAGCTAGATAAAATTATTTTGAACACACATCCAGCAGAAGAGCCAAGACATGCTTTGATCTAATGATGGACAGCTTCGACTACACCTTAAAAATGTAGCCGGCCTCTGAAAACGCTAGTAGTACATGAACATTCACTATGGGTAATTTTCAATTTTTCTACAGCACTTTTCTTTTGTGTGCAGGGTACACCCTTTTCTTCGGAATAAGACAATCTCAAACAACAGACAATAGCTTGGAAAACAATTCTCAAGAGAAATAGTTCATTATAGTAAATAAAACCCAACCTTGTACCAAGTTTCGTTTTCAAAGTCTTTCAAAACGTCCTTAGGGGGGAATAGTCCATTGTTTAGATTTTCCTTCAGCCATTTGAGTTTCAAAAAGTTCAATTTTATTTCATCTTGCTTCTTTGCCACTTCCCAATGTGTTGGTTCCAGCCATGAACTAGACACTTTTTGATTATGAACTTGTCTACGAGAAATAAGAGGTCCTGGTGAACTATTAGAACTATCGTCATCAAGAATTATTATATCAGGTTCAGCGGAAACTGGGAGAGGAGCTAAAGCTGCCCCAGGTTTCTTCAATAATGGTACAGCATTTCTGGATTTCATTCCAAACTGAATTTCATCGTTCATTTAGCTAATTTGTCTGAAATACCTGAAAAAAAAAATGGAAATGTATAAACAAAATGAGGTTTCTGGGCAATTATTCTTTGTAATTAATATTCGTATGGCAACCCTATCTAGACGCTTGATGCAGGATGATAAACTCTCCCCTGCTTCCCCACATGATCTTTTCAAAAGAAAATTGTCTTTGTAATAGATCACACCCCCTAAAAAAATGAATGTAAATACAACAGCCCATAAAGTGCTGAAATTGAGCACCAGCATAACCAGCTCGGGGATGATTGTACTGAACCTATGGTCAGAAAAAACTTGGAGACGGCTAATTCCAAAAGAAGTCAAACACTTAGTCCCTTTTTAGGTAACCGAAAAGATTGTGTCATAGCAAAGTGGCGTTTTCTGTCAATTTCTGAGGCACAACTAAAATTTCGCCCCAAGGAGGGTCAAAATGCTATCAAGAGAGCATTCTGAAATAGCCATGCGATTTAAAATAACCGCAGAAGTATATATCGAACTTCCCAGTTTCAGACGCAGTAATGCCGCACGGTGGAGCATTCGTTCCTAAAGAGTAATATATTTCTTACAAAACAAACCAGTTAATATAGACATTTAGTAGAGAGCTTCTTTGACTAATTTGATTGAGTTAATGTTTAATAAAATCATGTACAGAGGTGTATGATTACACATCAGCTATTATAAAGGAGGGCCAGTGAGTATAAGAGTATGTGGCCAGGGGAAATAAAAGATTAAATTCATATGCTTACTGGCACAAAAGATGGAGAGGTGTGACGGGGCATCTTGAGCGTCGTCAGGAATTTCACAGGAAGGATGAGGCAAGTGTTACCAGGATGTCGATTTTTAATCGGCTGCTAGATGAAAATAATCGATTTTATGTTTTTCTTTTATATATTAATCAGTTCGTGGCAAAGAACTGTGGGTAAGGAGCGACTCTTGTTAATAGTAATTAGAGCTGTAAAAAAAGAATTTTGATAGCAATTAGTACATTAAAAGATTCGTCTTTTTACAAAAGTTAAATAAAAAAACAAGAAATTTTTTCAAACGAAAGTAAAGAGCGTTATTAAAGCTTAAAACGAGCATAAATTTATTTGAGGCAAACTCAGCTGCGCATGCTCCTCCTCTATCTTAATCTATTCAAAGCCTTCCCTTTTCCACCTTCCAAAGAAGTTCCAATTTTCTATAAACCCTTTTCATTGCCTTTTCTTATTTAATTCATGGACAACCTGTTTTTCGTTTTGGCCCTAAATAAATGGCCAAAAATGACGATCTTTGTCAATATCTCATCCTTTATCAGCAAAACGTGTCGTAGCTATTTCCACTTTTCTCTCATTAAAGCCATAGAAAGCAGGAAAGAGCCACATTTTTTGTTGAGCTTACTCTTTGAAATACCGTCAAGTGACATGGATACCCAGAACAATCCGCTGACAATTTTCTGGAGAATATGAAAAAAAACTTCTTCCGTGTTCCAGCAGGTATTGTTCCTTCCTCGTTCTGCATTGGTGATCTGACTCCAATTCCCAAAAAAGGAAAATCTGAGCTGCAATGCTCCTCTTTCCGTCCCATCACCGTCTCTACTACGATATGCAAACTTTTCAAGCTCCTTTTTCTAGATGAGTTAAGACAGAAATGTTACGTTCCCCCCTATCAGTTCGATTTTCAGGCTAATCTTGGCTATTCTCATGCTCTTACAGCAGTTTTTACTGCCCTCGCCGACGCTGAATCTTCGGGAGAAAGTATGATCCTCGCCGGACATGACGTTAAACGTGCGTTCAATTCCTTATTTCATTCGTCCATGCTTCTTCATATGGCAAGGCGAGGCGTAAACCCATCAGTTGTCCGTGTTCTCAGGGATTTATATAGGGTTCTTAGAGTGCGTTTAAAACTCCCATCCCGTTTTCCCCTGCAATCGGCTCTTCATCAATCCCTACATATGTGCATTAATTCTCCTGTGAGGCAAAACTCTTCGAATGCCTCGAATATGCTTGTGATTCCTCAGTACCCCATCCTCGTTCAGAAAGAGACTAGACAGGGAGCTATCACTTCCCCAACTCTGTTCAATAATAGTGTCCTGGATGCTCACGCAAAGTATCTTCCTTCATGCATTCTTGGGAGAATCGATGTGTCTCTTATTTGTTATGCTGATGACATCTTGAATATCAGCCATACGACCCAGCGCATTGAGCAGAATTTCGAAATCCTCAAAGATGAATATTCAAAAATCGGGCTGTCTTTTAATCCTGAGAAGTCCAAAGTTATCCTTTTCAATTGGCGAACTCCCTCTACTTCTCTTCTAAATCTGGACGGTTCTATTGTTAAAACCGCAGACCATAATACATGCCTGGGCCTTCCAATTGGCAGATCTATAGGCCACACACGTCGTTTGCTGATTTCTCACGCTGAGCGTAAAATTAGCATTTCTTAGGCTGGAATCGTAAAAAGCAAACTATGTTTCAACCGTTACCTTCTAGCATCCATTTACAACGCCAGTAGAGATGCCCATATGGATTTGCCTACAGCTCTACACCTTTCAAAGAGAGTGAGCATACCCTCGCAATGTCGTATGGATTTGCCAGGTTTATGTCCTTTGCCATGCTATTTGCATAGACCTATACACCTTTTCAAAGAGCACGAGTACATGCATTACCACGGGCTATTACTAGGATTGGTATATGCCTTAACAGACAGGTTTCTGAGGCAACACACATTTTTTGGACAATTGCCTTTAGCCAAGACTAGTTTGTTAGGAATGCATCGCTGCTAATTAAAGAATAGGACGCTACACTCAGAATTGATTGATTGGCATATGATGCTAAATCATTTACCAAAAAATAACTTTATTGCGAAAAAAGGTATAGCATTTGCGAATTGGACTGTATGAACAATCTTAATTGAATAATAGGGAAAAAAACAGAGCTAGATAACATTTGCGAATCGGAAAGTATGAAGGTGGTAAAAAAGTAAAAAAGGCTTAAACTGATTACCAGTTAAGTTAATTCCGAAAGGTTGTTAACTCAGGCAATTTGTTATAAATTTGGAAGAGCATCAGTCTATGGGAATGGTTAACGATGATAAAATGGCCCTGTGAGTTGACCTGGCTTTAGTTCCCCGATGTGTTCTGTATAATACACAAATGGCGTTTGAATAGTGTTGTCAATTTAAAATAGGGATCTAACGTTATAGTATACTAAAAAGCTGATACTAATAGAGATGTAGATGTCAAGAAAAGAGTTTTAATAATGAAATTCAGAATAACCCTTAGAAATCCTTGCAAATCAAGTAGTGAGGTATATGTGAGTATGAACCGTTAAGGATCATAAGCACCAACGACCCCAACCACCAGGGACCTCAACCCCCAAAGGTCCCCTATCCCCAAACTCCAAGGGGGTCCCCCCTCCAACTTTTGGCCCCCCTCCCCCTCATTTTTGTTTGAATTTTTTAAAGTTTTTTTTTAACTTTTTTTTATTATTTTTTGAACATGATATATTTTTTCAACTTTTTTTTTACATCTCTTAGAATGACATGTAACATACTTAAACATAAAAAATCACATTTAATATTTTCCAAATTCAAATGAGAATGATATAGAAATGTTAGTCGTGACTTTTACTACTAGAAAAATATTGTTTGTAGTAGCACTTTTTTATTGAGGTAATTTTTTTTTTGACTTCGAAATTATTCAACTTTTTTCCTTTTTTTTACGTATCTTAAAATGACATGAAATATGCTTATGGCTCTAACAATTGTACTCTGTGCTTGCCCAGAGACACGATGTGGCTCCCACCCCCTCCCCCCATTTTTTTGAATTTTTTTTAAGTTTTTTTTTAATTTTTTTTATTATTTTTTTTAAACATGATATATTTTTTCAACTTTTTTTTTACATCTCTTAGAATGACATCTAACATACTTAAAACATAAAAAAAATCACATTTAATATTTTCCAAATTCAAAATGAGAATGATATAGAAATGTTAATCGTGACATTTACTATTAGAAAAATATTGTTTGTAGTAGCACTTTTTTTATTGGAATAAATTCTTTTTTGGACTTCGAAATTATTCAACTTTTTTTACCAATCTTAAAATGACATGAAATATGCTTATGGCTCTAACAATTGTACTCTATGCTTGCTCAAAGACACGAGTCAGCTTTCCCACTGGTACTCTATGTCCGGTTATCAACACTACCTAGTTTATTGGATGTATTAAACCAGTATTTTTTTACACAGTGGATCAATAAACACAACTCATCTCTAAGAAGTGAACATGAAGCATTTTAAGAAAGTATTTTCACATGATAGTGTTATTGTAGCATTGAATGCTGAGAAGGAGAAGTATTTAAACTATAAAATAAGTACAAGTGGTAGCACTATCGGAAACGTATGCGTGCATTGTCATGACAGTAAGGAATTAAATTTCTTTGGAGTACCAAAAAAATTCAACTCTTATGATGGTGGATATGCGAGATTGAGATCTCCGGAGATGATTGCACTCAAAGAGAATGCCAACATAAAAATAATAGTTGATGAAGAGGGGCATCTTCTTGCTAGTGCTTGTGGTAACATGTTACCCAGTGTTAAACCATATCGTTAGCTTTCGGGTATTAGAATTCAAATGTAAGCAAAGACGAAAAGAGAGGCCTACTCTTCTACTAATATCATAAACCATATCTTGTCTATGTGCAAGAACTGTCACCTGTGTAAAAATAGTGTGATAATAGACAGTGAAATTGCCAGAAAAACAAAAAGGGCATTGCCAGAAAATATCACTAAGGAATATAAAGATGAATCGATGAAAAACAAAGTACCAGCAAACGTTACTGCCATTGATCAAACAGTCAATGAACCAAATAATACATAAGACGAAAAGCATATTGACACTGTTGATGACACACCTGTAAAAATTGTGTATGACTCAAAATGGAATAATGATTATTCTACAGATTACGAACTAAGAGAAGACAATAGCTATAGTATCAAGAGAGAACATGGTGAACCATTTTATGGGACAGATTCAAAATGTCCTAAGTTGATCATTGATATTAATAGTGTATAATAATGTATTTACCACGTATTTATATTAATATCATATATGTCATTATTTCATTAAAAATATGTTATCTATTACTTTGTTATATTCCCATTATTTCTAGGGTAAGCTAAGACAGACACTGAGAGAAGCAAACACCTGACCAAACAAACAAGCAAAAAGAGTGAGAGACACATACAAATACATAGATTCAGAAATACAAACCGACAAAGACAGGCACTGGGATAGGCAAACACCTGCCCAGACACACACACAGACAAAGAGAGTGAGAAACACATACAAACATATAGATTCAGACATACGAACCGAGAAAGACATGCACTGGAATAAGCAAACACCCGCCCAAACCCACAAGCAAAATGAGTGAGAGAGATAAAAACACATGCAAATATACAGATTCAGACATATAAACCAACAATGACAGGCATTGAGATAGGCAAACACCCGCCAAGACACATAAGCAAAGAGAGTGAGAGTGACAAAAACACATATAAAAATATAGATTCTGATATACAAACTGACAAAGACAGTCACTGAGATAAGCAAAAACCCGCCCAGATACATAGGCCCAGAGAGTGAGAGACACAAAAACACATGCAAATATATAGATTCAGACATACAAACCAACAATGACAGGCATTGAGATAGGCAAACACCCGCCCAGACACATAAGCAAAGAGAGTGAGAGTGACAAAAACACATATAAATATATAGATTCTGACATACAAACCGACAAACACAGACACTTTGAGAAGCAAGTATCCACCCAGACACATAGGCAAGGAGAGTAGGAGAGATAAAAAAAAAATGCAAATATATTGATTCAGACATACAAACCGACTGAGATAGGCACTGAGATAAGCAAACACCCGCCCAGACACATAGGCAAAGAGAGTGAGAGAGACAAAAAACACATGTAAATATATAGACTCAGACATACAAAGCAACAATCACAGGCATTGAGATAGGCAAAAACCCGCCCAGACACATAAGCAGAGGAAGTGAGAGTGACAAAAACACATATAAATATATAGATTCTGACATACAAACCGACAAAGACAGACACTGAGATAAGCAAACACCCGCCAAGACACATAGGCCAAGAGAGTGAGAGACACAAAAACACATGCAAATATATGGATTCAGACATACAAACCAACAATGACAGGCATTGAGATAGGCAAACACCCACCCAGACACATAAGCAAAGAGAGTGAGAGTGACAAAAACACATATAAATATATAGATTCCGGATCCCGGAATCTATCCGGAAACCCGGATTTTCAGGACGAGAGAATCTGTTCTCACAAATTTGACATTCATGAGATTGTTCAACTGACTGGATTCTTTGATGCGATTTCATAATCCTGTCCTATGTGTATCAATTAATTCGTTGGTGATAGACTTTTGGCGAGAAGTGGAATTTGAGATTGGATAATTACTGATTGGATAGGTCACTAATGCTGGTCGGAGAAACGTCAAATTTGGATTTCTCAAACACTGCATTTTCTGAAAGCGGGCCCCGAGTGATAGTTGGTTCTATTACCATACAGGGGCCCTTGCGAGTAAGTATCACTCCATGTTTTTTTGAAAATTTTTGAAGGCATAGTGGCATTATAGTCGAGAATTATGGCACTCACGAAACAACATTTTGATGACCGAATGGACGAAGTCCTGCAGAAAATCGCAAAGCTCCAGCAGGAAAATAAACTTCTACGGTCGGAAAACAGGTCGCTCAGATCCGAGCTTTTAAGAGTTAAATCGACCGCTCTTCGGTCAGAACTATACTCGAGAAGAAACAATCTTGTTATCCACGGTCTAGAATCTTCAGATGGCGAAGATCTCCGTCAGAAAGTAGTTGGTTTCTTCGAATCAAAACTCGGAATAGCTACCGCGAATGAGATACGGATGAATGTGGTATACAGAATTTCGAAGAAACCGTCAAATGCCGAGTCGTCTGGCTCTAGCGGTCCAACACTGAGAAACAGCGCGCAACGAAAAAATTCCGCTGATCCGATTTTCGCTAGCCTTGAAAATTTTGATCGGTCAGAAATAATGAAAGAGTGTGGTAAACTGAAAAAACCGGTTTTAGCTTATCTGTTGACTTGCCAGCTGATCTCGGGAAACGACGCAAAGAACTTTTATCACTTGGTTATAAGCTACGAAATTCAAAAGTAGCGAGTGAGAAAATAGCGGAAACGCGTCTGATCCAAAAAGGGATCAAACTTTGGTTAGAAACCAAGAAATCAAAGACGGCTCAGTGGATGAAGTTTCCAGACAAATGCTACGATCCGCTCAAGCTTCCCCGCGCTGGCTCGGACGATGCGAATGATTCTAATTCGGACGCTTAGAATTTTTCTTTTTTTTAAAAATTTTGTGAGGTTTGTGGGGCAGCTATAATACTGAAGTAATTAGGAGTGAATATTGGTAAAATTAGAGTAGTAAAATTGATGAATAATTTAAATTTAAAAAGTATTATAACTGCGCCATGAGAGAGTGTTTATGTGTAATTTGCCGCTTGCATATTCTTGATTTCTGTTTATCCAATGAGATGTTTTTCCTTTTCGTGTGTTCTTGCTTTGTTTTTCTTTTCCAGAGTTATAAGAAAAGTTCGGGTTTACAAACTTCAGAGTGGTCTACTGCTCTTCTCAAAGGTACAGCCATTGCCTCTCTTCAGTATGTTGGTAAGTAATGAATTCCTGTTCTAATCCTCCCGGGGGTGCCTCCTCGTCAACAAGCCAAAGTAATGCTAGATTAGTAGAGCTGGAAGAAAATTTTTTGGATTTAGAAAATATTTTTGATTTAGAAATTAATAATGAATCAGATACCCCGTTATTTGATAAAAGTAAATTTCCTAGAAGCCGTTATGAAGAAGTGTGTAATTTAAGTACGGGACGCTCTGACTCTCAGCTCACTGTTCTTCAACTGAACTGTCAAGGGTTATGCTCATCGTTCGCGGATCTAACGACTCTTTGTCAACAGTTGCAGCCAGATGTAGTCGGACTTTGCGAAACCTTTTTAACAAGACAAACAGATACCCTTCTGGAAATACCTGGATATACTTCCCATTTTTTGCACAGAACAGCATTGAAGAGAGGAGGTTTAGCTATTTACACACGGCAAGAGTACTCGGTATGCATTAACAAAGAATTAACCCGGAATATAGAAGGAATTTATGAATCACTTTTCCTGGAAATATGTTTACCTTCACAGAAGAAATTAACAGTTGGAGAAGTATACCGCCCACCGGCAGGATCTGTTTCTTCATTCTTGGAAAACTTAAGCCAAATATCGGATCATCTAGAGAAACAAGGGAATGAAGCTATCTTAATGGGGGACTTCAACATCAATCTTACTCTTCCTCTATCTTCCGGTGCGACAGATCTGCTTAGTATAATGTCTGCTTCGAATATGTACCCCTCGACGACGATTCCAACCCGAGTAACTGCCACTTCCACTCACTGATTGACAACATTTTTTCGACTCTGCCTCCAACATCAGCCTCAGTTCTGCTATCCGACACTTCAGATCACTTCCCTCTGCTTACAAATTTCAACATACAGCATAAATATCGAAAGCCTAATGCTTCGATTAAGCAAGGGTTCACTACCTGGAAACTGAATGACGAGAACTTGAAAACTCTTAATCAAAATCTGGAGAGCACATCCTGGGAAAGTGTTATGAATACAGATGATGTTAATTCAGGATTTGAGGAATTTCATAACATTTTCATGAGAATATATACGGATTGCTGTTGTGAAAAGCGTTCAAGGAAGACGGGAAGGAAAAATCAACCCATAAGCCCTTGGATTAGTCATGGACTGCTCCAGTGTATTAACAGGAAAAATAAACTGTTTATGGATTACACAAATGACCCATGCATTGCAACGCTGGAGAAATATGAAAAAATATAAAAAATGTCTTCGATCAGTTTTACGTAAAGCTAAACGAGATTATTTTAGTGGGAAAATAGCTGAAAGTGGCAAAAATTCTCGGAAAATATGGAAGGTTGTTAACTCTATACTGCGTCCCTGCAGCCCCCCACCTGAGCTTCCATCTAAATTATCTGTCAATGGGGAGACAGTAACAGGACCAGATAACGTTGCAAATGCATTGGGAACATTTTTTGCAGAAGTGGGCAGAAAAACAGCAGATTCTGTTGGGAATTCCGCGAAGAGTTTTAAAGATTACCTTGGCCCGGCATGCACTAAGTCCATGGCAATAGCACCTGTCTCTCCATCTGAAATTCTGCTAATCGTACTAAATCTAAGAGGCAATTCGGCTTCTGGGTTCGACCGAGTACATACCAAAGTGTTAAAAGCAGTTGCCCCTTCAATCATAGAGCCCCTTACTTACCTCATAAATTTGTCTCTGCACAAGGGCACTTTCCCAGAACTGCTAAAGAAAGCTAGAATAATTCCACTGCACAAAGGGGGTTCTCGAGTTGACCCGGCTAATTACAGACCTATTTCTATCCTCTCAGTTTTTTCAAAAGTTTTTGAAAAACCTATGCAACAGCAGCTACTCCAGTTTCTGGAGAAGAAAGGGTTTCTTAATAATCGCCAGTTTGGGTTCAGACCAGGGCACTCCACACAGGATGCACTAACGGCGTTAAGTTTATGGATAAACAAAGCTTTGGATTCTGGTCTACTACCTGCAGCGGTTCTGCTTGATATCAGGAAAGCATTTGATAGCATGTACCATTCAATTCTCCTCGGGAAGCTGGAACATATAGGAATAAGGGGTGAAGCTCTGGATTGGTTCAGATCATATCTGAGGGACCGCAGGATTTATTTGGGAGAAGATCCTGGAAACGATGTGCTCGTTAACTGCGGTGTCCCCCAGGGCTCAATATTAGGACCATTACTTTTCCTGATCCATGTTAACGATCTGAGTCGAGTGCTGAACCTAGCACGAACAAATCTTCGCTGCTGTAACTTGTGCCAGGATGAAAACTCCCTCCGGTCGAAGGTGAAGATGATGAGCTCGTGGCCTTTGCCGATGACACCACGCTTGGTTGCTGTGAAACGGATAAGACAACGCTCATGTCTAAACTGAGGGAGGTTCTGGAGGGGACGTATCTCTGGATGGATGCTAACCGACTTGTTATTAATGTTGAGAAATCTTGCGTTCTATTTTTTTCCCGGTTTGGAAGTGTCCATCCGGAGATATGTGGTATCCGGAAATCCAGAGGTGTGATTAGTCGGCCAGAAAAGCATTATGCAAAATACCTAGGAATCCTCCTCGATGAGAACCTATCATTCGTGCATCATATTCAAGCAGTAGAGTTGAAGCTAGCCCAGAATTTTGGAATAATAAAAAAACTGAAAAGCGCTTTGCCGCAGAAAACGCTGGTCGTCCTGTACAATGCTCTTATAAAACCCCATTTACAGTATTGTGCAATGAACTGGCAATCAACTTTTAAATCCCACCTGCGAAAACTAAATTCAGTTCATCAACGATGCCTGATATTAATTGGAAAAAATGAAGAGTACTTGTCATTAGGGTCCCTGCATCAATTATCATGCTTGACCTTTGTGTTCAAGTTTTTAGCTGGAGAGCTGCCATCTGCGTTTAAAAGATTATTTCGACCTATTTCAGACCAGCATAATTTGCATACCCAATCATCATCAAACCTGCAAATACCCCTCACCCCGACCGTGCGATCAGATTTCGCTCCTAACGTAGCTTGTGCAAAGATATGGAACCTGATCCCAGAAGAGCTGAGAGGTAGAAGCTCCCTCGCATCATTTAAAAAAGAGTAAAAAATCATTTAATAGCATTACAAATGAATAGTTAAAATGTAAGTAGTAAATTTAAATTACAAATGTATGATTTTTAAATATGACGGGGTGCTAACCCCTGAGGGTAAGGAACGGGAAGGTAATAGTTTTAGTTATTTGGTAAATGGGGGGTATGGTTGTGTCTGAGATTAGGAGCGGTGACCATTCTGCGTATTATGTTAAATTGTAAAGATTTTGGTTCTCGGCGTCCAGGAATGGACTGAGTATTTTGATTATGTGTGATTTATTATTTTCATTTGTTAATAAACCAATTGAACTTGAGTGGGAGAGATAAAAACACATGCAAATATATTGATTCAGACATACAAACCGACAGAGACAGGCACTGAGATAGGCAAACACCAGCCTGGACACATAAGGAGAGAAAGTGAGAGAGACAAAAAAACACACATTCCAATACTTAGATTCAGACTACAACCCGACAATGACAAGCATTGGGACTAGCAAAAACCCGCCCAGACACATAGGTAAAGAGATGTAAGTAAGTAAGTAACAATCTCTTGGCACTGGGAGAAGAAATCATCCGCCAAGACACATAAGCAAAGAGAGTGAGAGAGTCAAAAAGACATAAATATATAGATTCTGACATACAAACCGACAGAGACAGGCACTGGGAGAAGCAAACGTCCGTCCAGACACATAGGCAAAGAGAGTGGGAGAGATAAAAACACATGCAAATATATAGATTCAGACATATAAACCAACAATGACAGGCATTGAGATAGGCAAACACCCGCCCAGACACATAAGCAGAGGAAGTGAGGAACACAAAAACACATATAAATATATGGATTCTGACATACAAACCAACAATGACAGGCATTGAGATAGACAAACACCCGCCAAGACACATAAGCAGAGGAAGTGAGAGAGACAAAACACATATGAATATAAGGATTCTGACATACAAACCAACAAAGACAGGCACTGAGATAAGCAAACACCCGCCCAGACACATAGGCCCAGAGAGTGAGAGAGAGAAAAATACACATAAACATATGAATTCTGACATACAAACCGACAATCAAAGGCATTCAGATAGGCAAACACCCGCCCAGACACATAAGCAGAGGAAGTGAGAAAGACGAAAACACATATAAATATATGGATTCTGACATGCAAACTAACAACGACAGGCATTGAGATAGGCAAACACCCGCCCTGACACGTAAGCAGAGGAAGTGAGAGAGAAAAATACATATAAATATATGGATTCTGACATACAAACCGACAAAGACAGGCACTGAGATAAGCGAAAACCCGTCCAGACACATAGGCCCAGAGAGTGAGAGAGACAAAAACACATGCAAATATACAGATTCAGACATAAAAAGCAACAATGACAGGCATTGAGATAGGCAAACAGTCCGCCCAGCCACATAAGCAAAGAGAGTGAGAGAGTCAAAAAACACATAAATATATAGATTCTGACATACAAACCGACAAAGACAGTTACTGGGAGAAGCAAACTTCCGCCCAGTTACATAGGCAAAGAGAGTGAGAGAGAGAAAAATACATATAAATATCTGAATTCTGACATACAAACCGACAAAGACAGGCACTGAGATAAGCAAACACCCGCCCAGACACATAGACCTAGAGAGTGAGAGAGACAAAAACACATGCAAATACATAGATTCAGACATACAAAGCAACAATGACAGGCACTGAGATAGGCAAACACCCCGCCCAAACACATAAGCAGAGAGAGTGAGAGAGTCAAAAACACATAAATATATCGATTCTGACATACAAACCGACTAAGACAGACACTGGGAGAAGCAAACTTCCGCCCAAACACATAGGCAAAGAGAGTGGGAGAGAAAAAAACACATGCAAATATATAGATTCAGACCTACAAACCAACAATGACAGGCATTGAGATAGGCAAACACCAGCCCAGAAAAATAAGCAGAGGAAGTGAGAGAGACAAAAAAGAGAGTGAGAGATACAAAAAAACACATACAAATATATAGATTCAGACATAAAACCGACAATGACAGGCACTGAGACAAGAAAACACCTGCCCAGAGACAAATGCAAAGAGACGGAGAGAGACAAAAAAACACACATACCAATACTTAGATTCATACTACAACCCGACAATGACAAGCATTGAGACTAGCAAACACCCGCCCAGACACATGGGTAAAGAGATGTAAGTAAGTAAGTAACAATCTCTTGGCACCGGGAGAAACCAACACATAAATATATAGATTCTGACATACAAACCGACAGAGACAGGCACTGGGAGAAGCAAACATCCGCCCAGACAAATAGGCAGAGGAAGTGAGGGAGACAAAAACATATATAAATATATGGATTCTGACATACAAACCAACAATGACAGGCACTGAGATAGACAAACACCCGCCCAGACATATAAGCAGAGGAAGTGAGAGAAAGAAAAATACATATAAATATATGGATTCTGACATACAAACCGACAATGACAGGCACTGAGATAGGCAAACACCCGCCCAGACACATAAGCAGAGGAAGTGAGAGAAACAAAAACACATATAAATATATGGATTCTGACATACAAACCGACAAAGACAGGCACTGAGATAAGCAAACACCCGCCCAGACACAAAGGCCCAGAGAGTGTGAGAGAGAAAAATACATATAAATATATGAATTCGGACATACAAACCGACAATCACAGGCATTGAGATAGGCAAAAGCCCGCCCAGACACATAAGCAGAGGAAGTGAGAGAGACAAATACACATATAAATATATACATTCTGACATGCAAACCAACAACGACAGGCATTGAGATAGGTAAACACCTGCCCTGACACAAAGCAGAGGAAGTGAGAGAGAAAAATACATATAAATATATGGATTCTGACATACAAACCGACAAAGACAGGCACTGAGATAAGCAAACACCCGCCCAGACACAAAGGCCCAGAGAGTGAGAGAGACAAAAACAAATACAAATATATAGATTCAGACATACAAAGCAACAATGACAGGCATTGAGATAGGCAAAGACCCCGCCCAGACACATAAGCAAAGAGAGTGAGAGAGTCAAAACACATAAATATATATGATTCTGACATACAAACCGACAAAGACAGGCACTGGGAAAAGCAAACTTCCACCCAGACACATAGGCAAAGAGAGTGAGAGAGAGAAAAATACCTATAAATATATGACTTCTGACATACAAACCGACAAAGAAAGGCACTGAGGTAAGCAAACACCCGCCCAGACACATAGACCCAGAGAGTGAGAGAGATAAAAACACATGCAAATATATAGATTCAGACATACAAAGCAAAAATGATAGGCATTGAGATAGGCAAACACCCCGCCCAAACACATAAGCAAAGAGAGTGACAAAATCAAAAACACATAAATATATAGATTCTGACATACAAACCGACAGAGACAGGCACTGGGAGAAGCAAACATCCGCCCAGACACATAGGCAAAGAGAGTGGGAGATATAAAAAACACATGCAAATATATAGATTCAGACATACAAACCAACAATGACAGGCATTGAGATAGGCAAACACCAGCCCAGACACATAAGCAGAAGAAGTGAGAGAGACAAAAAAAGGAGGGAGAGAGACAAAAAAAACACATACAAATATATAGATTCAGACATGCAAACCGACAATGACAGGCACTGAGACAAGAAAACACCTGCCCAGAGACACAAAAAAAACACACATACCAATACTTGGATTCAGACTACAACCCGACAATGACCAGCATTGAGACTAGAAAACACCCGCCCAGACACATAGGTAAAGAGATGTAAGTAAGTAAGTAACAATCTCTTGGCACTGGGAGAAGCAAACATCCACCCAGACACATAGGCAAAGAGAGTGAGAGAGTACAAAAACACATAAATATATAGATTCTGACATACAAACCGACAGAGACAGGCACTGGGAGAAGCAAACATCCGCCCAGACACATAGGCAAAGAGAGTGAGAGAGTACAAAAACACATAAATATATAGATTCAGACATACAAACCAACAATCACAGGTATTGAGATAGGCAAACAACCGCCCAGACACATAAGCAGAGGAAGTGAGGAAGACAAAAAAAATATAAATATATGGATTCTGACATACAAACCAACAATGACAGGCATTGAGATAGACAAACACCCGCCCAGACACATCAGCAGAGGAAGTGAGAGAGACAAAAACACATATAAATATAAGGATTCTGACATACAAACAAACAAAGACAGGCACTGAGATAAGCAAACACCCGTCCAGACACATAGGTCCAGAGAGTGAGAGAGACAAAACACATGCAAATATATAGATTCAGACATACAAACCAACAGTGACAGACATTGAGATAGGCAAACACCCGCCAAGACACATAAGCAAAGAGAGTGAGAGAGTCAAAAACACATAAATATATAGATTCTGACATACAAACCGACAAAGACAGGCACTGGGAGAAGCAAACATCCACCCAGACACATAGGCGAAGAGAGTGGGAGAGATAAAAACACATGCAAATATATTGATTCAGAGATACAAAACCAACAATGACAGGCATTGAGATATGACTATGCATCATTTCGTTGAATTTAGGTTAGATCAATTATAGATGGCAGCGCCCCCGCTCAGACACACAGTCATAGTGAGAGAGATATCCAAAAAGTTGGGTTGATCTAGGTTCACTTAGAGTGGCGCGCCACTCTAACTCAGATATGAGTTGCACTAACACAACTCAGATATGAGTTGTGTTTATTGTTTCACTGTGTAAAAAATACTGATTTAATACATCCAATAAACTAGGTAGTGTCGATAACCGGACATAGAGTACCAGTGGGAAAGCCGCTTCGTTTCTCTGAGCAAGAATAGAGTACAATTGTTAGAGCCATTAGCATATTTCATGTCATTTTAAGATACGTAAAAAAACAGGTGAATAATTTCGAAGTCCAAAAAAAATTTAGTCCAATAAAAAAAAGTGCTACTACAAACAATATTTTTCTAATAGTAAAAGTCACGACTAACATTTCTATATCATTTGAATTTGAATTTGGAAAATATGAAATGGGATTTTTTTTTTGTTTTAAGTATGTTACATGTCATTCTAAGAGATGTAAAAAATAGTTGAAAAATATATCATGTTTAAAAAAAATAATAAAAAAAGCTAAAAAAAAACTTCAAAAAAATGGGGGGAGGGGGTGGGAAAGCCACATCGTGTCTCTGGGCAAGCATAGAGTACAATTGTTAGAGCCATAAGCATATTTCATGTCATTTTAAGATACGTAAAAAAAGAAAAAAAGGTTGAATAATTTCGAAGTCCAAAAAAAATTAGCCCAATA